>WYEA01003533.1:44206-65077 GCA_033558465.1 Alcedo atthis
ATCTCTGGAGACACTTAAGACCCGCCTGGATCTGTTTCTGAGAGACTTGGTCTAGATGATCCTGCTTAGGCAGGGGGGTTGGACTAGATGATCTTTTAGGTCCCTTCCAGCCCCTAATTTCTGTGATTCTGTGTTTCTGTGATTCTGCAATTCTGTGACAGGGAAGCCAAAGTTTTTGGGTGTGTTAAGAGAATGATCTGATAATTACATGGAGATTGTTGTCAGATGTAATGAAAACCTCTAGCTTTGTGACAAGAGCATCTTTTCACTCATTTTTCTATCAAAATATTCTTCCAATCATTGTTGGACAAACTTGTTTTAAGGGACTAAAGCCACCATTTTCTTCACCGCTTCCTAAGTGACATTATTCCATAGTGTAAGAATCAATCAAAAAACTCACCCCCCATAAGCCCAGGATGAGTGAAAAAATCCCCACTAGTATTGCTGCCATATTTTTACTATTGATTTCATTCCTTTTTTTTATTTTTTTTTTTAAGGGCTGTGAAACTTTCTTCATTTACCGCAGTTCTGTAGCTTCTGTGGTTCCTAACTTTGAAGGTATGCCACCACAAAGAACAAACTTTGCTCTAGGTTCCACCAACAGAAAGCCAGGTGAATTCCATCAGCTTTACTGCCACTGTTCCACATCACACTGTACAGCTAATTCAGCTACAACTATGTGAGGTTTTCTGGACCTAGATCCTAGGTTAAGTAACAGACAGCTCAGAAAGAGGCTGGTGATTTTCCAGCAACTTCCTTGTTTTTTATGTGTACTGTAAACAAGTCCCCAGCAGATAAATGAAAAACTGGATTCTATAGCTGGATTTAGTTTTGCAATTAGACCTGAGAAAAACATCATAGAAAGCTAATATTTGCTTGGGGTTTGCTTTCTGTTTTGGCCAAAAGAACTAACTGTTTATGAGACTGTTGATCTGTTTTAACACACTTCTCAGTGAGGTAAGCAGCCAAATAAATTTTATTTATGATTGTGCTATGGGGGTATCCAAAGGACAACTAAGACTAGGTAGCTAACACAAGTATCATGTATTAGGAACTGTACAAAAAGCAACGAGAAGTGTTTCTTTGACCAAAAGGAATGAGAATGTGTTTGATTAAGTACTGTAGAAACCCCAAGTGTTACATTGGTCACATTTATAGCTCTGTTTATAACCCTTTCTGGCCTGGTCTGTGTCACTTGATCAAAATATATGTCAGGACACTCCTCTGTGTTTGAATGGATAGGAAGATGTCTTTGCAACCAAAGTGGTAAAGTTTTTTGTTTCTAAATACTCAATAAGGATGAATATAAGAATAAATATGACAAGATAATTTTAGGAATAGGAAAGGAAACATTTACTGTACTTTATATTTTTAGTAGTATGGTGGACATATTCTGTGTTGCAGTGATATAATTTTGTTTCATGGGTCAGAAACAATGACCAACACAGTGCAGAAAATGTGTTAGACTTAGAAAGTATTTTTTCTAATTTCTCTCTTTTTCGCACTCTAATATGAATCACAGAAATTTGCTTACTCAGTAATAAATTCCACAGGTTTCTACTGTTTAACCAAGTTCCTTGATGTAGGGCAAGTTAGTATGCCTATTCCTGATTAATAAAATAATCTCTCCTTCCCTTACAGTTTTGGAGACAAGAGTTTACTTTTCAAAATCCAGTTAAATTATGGCATTGCACCACTTTCAGAAATTTAAGGAGACAGAACCTGCCTGGGAGTTTGGCAAGAGCAAAAGCATTTCTGGGATACAGTGGCACCAACATCACTGATGTTGTCCTATCATTGTCCCTTTCACTCAGGAAGTTCATAACACAACAGTTTTTGAAATTGTTCAGCAGCCTTTAATGTGATAATTTCTCTGCAAGAACACCACACATGAGGTATGTATTCAGGGAAGAAAACCTTCCCATGTTCTCCAGCAAGCTGCTGTAGTCTTCACATTTCCACAAAGGCTGCCAAGTGTCTGCCAAAATTACACAGATTGTTAATGCTGATAATGTTTTCCTCCTTGAGTTACCAGTTCTGCTTATTATTTCTGTTCCTTGGCTTGCTGCAGCTCACTGCTGCTGTCTTTTTGCATGTTTGCCTTTTGCCTGATTCTCAGCCTCAATATTGGCAGATTTAGCAGTTTTATTACAATAGACATTACATTGGATAATCTTTTGCTAAAAGCCTCGGCTGCCAGAATCTAGTGAATCCAAGTAATCTCTGCTTTCACTTCTTAGGAAAGGAGCATTTTTATCCCTCAAGGTTGCAGACAAAGCCATGGAAACACAAAGCAAAAGAACTTGAAAAGCTCAGAAACCACAAGGTGACTAAAAAGGGACTTAATAGTAATAATAAAACACAGAACAAACAAAAAATACCAATGTATTACTTTTAAGACAATATCATGACAATGTTGTTCCAGCCCTCCCTCATGGGTTTGGTATGCAGCATACTTAGAGCTTTAAGCAGATGCCGAGTACAACTCTCTGTAATTATGCTAATCAAAAAAATCAGATCAGAATAAAAATCACTTCCTCCCGTAGTGCACTGTACATTTTCTTCATCTGATGCCATCTGAGTGAGTAACATTGTAGAAAATAGTGCCTAAACATAAACCATCCGGTTTCTAGCTAACCTTCCTTTCTAGAACAGAGGAAGAAAATGGCTTTATTATTTGTTATTATTCAAAAATTTCCAGATACCCAAACAAATTAAAAATAAGTTTTAGAAAGCCAGAAAATTATGCATGAGGATTTAAAAAATGAGAAAGTATGTCCATAAGGTCTGGCAACCCTTGCATCCAATATTAAACAATTTTTGATTAATTTTTCATCTGTTACTTTCACTTGTTTAAATAGTTATGCTGCTGACATTAAAAGCCTAACATAATAGCATAATTTTTCAAGACAGACTAACTTCAAAAGGCTCTGGGAGATGATGAAAGGATGCAGCAAACTTACAACGAGTCAGTCTCCAAATTCATCATTCAAATAAAATAATAATTGGCTCTGCAGATCTCTTTCAAGCATGAATCACTATGTTCAAGTGCTGTATACTTATCCCAAATAGAGAGGTAGTGCTGCATGGGGCCCCTTCATGGCTCTGCAGGTCTTGCACAAGGTAATGAAAGGGCTCCCTGTAGCATCTGGTATCAGTTTCTCCTTTGCCGTGGCAAACTGCTGGTGTTATAATCAACTCTCCATGCCATTTGTTTTTTTCTTCCTTTGTAGTCCTTGTGAGAGGTTCCTCTCTCAGATTTTTGATTTACTGTTGGGTTATTTCTTTGTAGTTTTGTGGTAATTTCTGACAAATGGCCAAATGCTTTGAAGTTCACTCTTCAGAAATGTTTTTTTGGGCTGGGGGAAAAAGAGAGACGAAAGTTCTGTTGATTCTGGGTCAGCCCAAAGTAAGAATGATATGTCATTCCATACAGGGGGATGCAAGATTTCACCTCAACCTGAGACATTATCTACTGACATTAGCTGCTGTCTAGTCCATGACACAATGTCAGTTCCAGGTATCACCATTTTGTCAGTCAGATCAAAGGCTTATGGTCCTTTTTTATGGCTCCTTCAAAAAAAAAAAAAAGTGGATCAAGATTTTGAAAGCTGATTTATCCTGTAACAGTGCACTTTCTAGATTTTATAGAAGTCTCAGGAACTCATGGGCTTCCTTCATTTATGTATATGATCCTGCGAGTTCATCTGCAAATGAAGTCTGTGCCAATGTTTTGATAGAAGTTTCTCCTGGATGGCCTGGATGTATGATCACTAAATGGTTCTTTCTCTCTTTTCTTCCTTTGATTTGGTGTTTTATCAAAAAAGTGACAAGACACCACTACAGTACAATGTCCACATAAGTGCTGCCAAAAGAAGTTTGTTCTTATATCTGGAAGACCATGTGGGAATGGTGTACTGTGTTCTTTACCCTACATTTGACAAGGAAAGGACCATCTTGTACACCTACTTTTAAACCATCCAAGCCTCAGTAACAGCCCTAATGATCTCTGAAGTCCCTTTATAATGGTCCCTGCTGGAAGATGTACTTGCCCTCAGAGACCTGCTAAGTTTGAAACATGGCATTTTCTGCCTAAGGAAATGCTGCTTTACCCTTTATCTTGTGCTTGTCTTCCCTCTTACTACAATAAAGAAGGAAGGGAAAAAAAAAAAGAAATGCATTTGGAGTCTTTTTCACAGTATAACTACTGAGCATCTAGAAGAATTGCCACACAGCAGGCTTCAATCAAATAAGAGATTGTTTTTCAGACAATGCAGACTCAACTAGCAGAGAGTTAAAAAGATAAACATAGAAGACAAATTTGCAGCCACTGAAAAGCCTCCAATGCAGAAAGCTGTCTTCTCACTGAGTCTTGAAAGCCTTGAGTCTATGGCAGAGGATTACCTTCTCTCTGTAAGCTTTGTTTTTTAGGAAACAGAGTGATAAGGTAGTGAGTTAGATGGAGTCTCTCTGTGATTAAATGTAACTATTCTGTTAATTATTCTGTTTTTGCCAAGGCTTGTAAAGCAAGATTGACTGTATACATAGTGCTTTGCATTGTTTCTGCATGAGAGTCCTGCTTTCTGTATTTTCAAGCTCTTTGTCTTGGGTACAAAGTTAGGTCATGATTTTTTTAAGTAGCCTGGGATATTTCAGAGGAAGAAATGTGTTGAATCCCTTAGAGTGCTTTCAAAACTCCCATCTAAACATTTAGGAGCAAAAAACAGTTATAAATAACTTCTTGCAGTCTGAAGACTCTACCACGATTAGCAAATGGCTATGGAGTTCAGGTTCATGAATGTGTAGGCCAAGTATTCAGTCTCTAAAATAAAGTTTCCATCAACCATCATGTTAAACCATTCATGATGCAGGAACCCAAGAGATGTTGCTCCTCCTGAAGCAGCTGTTTAAAATGGTTCATCTCTCCTATACCCAAATGACTCAAAGGTTGCCTGCCCCAATGCAGACAAACAAAAAGCCATTCACCTCCATTTCAGGTGCCAGAGTATAAGACAAATGTTAGCTCCTTCCCCTGGAAAGGGCACTTGTCCTCACGGCATGGGGAATGTGGTTCTGACTGCGGGATGGGAGTGCAATAGTAGGGGTACAGAAATCTCCTCCCTTTTGGAGCTGGTCCATGATAGCTTATGACAGGAATTAATACACTGAAAGGACCGCTATCTTTGCAGTATTTCTTTTAAATGCAATAATTTAATTTCCAGTATTCACAGCTGCATGGAACACAGTTGTCCTTTGACTTTGCCTGTAGGAAGGCTGAGGATTTATACAGTGTACTCAGCAATAAGAAGGGTATGGTACTGCTTTGATCTTGTTCTTGCTTTTTTTTTTTTTTCATTTTACAGTAGGTGACAAAATGCAAGGCTGTATATCCCACATTCAGAGAGGCAGTCACTTTCTTTGTGTTTATTTTCACATTGTATCTTCTTAAGTTTCAGTAGATGACCAAAATTATTTTGTTTCCCTTTGTTGTATGATCAATTGACCAATGTAAAATCACGAAATGCCTTTTTAGAGAACAAAAGATAGCCTGTTTCCCACTGATAAAATAGCTGGTTTAGCACCTGTAAATCTGTTTTGCATTTAGTGGAAAACTTTATTCCATGCTGATAACAGGATCAGAAAATAGACTCTGACAGCATGTTGTGATTTTACAGTATCCAGGGGTAAAACTTGAGCTAATTATGAGCACATGGCTTTCAAGAGTCATACTTTTATATTTAACTCCATAAATCTTGCTAAGTGAAATCCAAAGCTATGTTTACAGCATTTGCTAATCATTAAGTTATTAATTGTTTTTGCTTCTTTATTCATACAAGTTGGGAGTGTTTGGAGTTTTGTTCTTAATTTCAGAAAAAAAAAAAAGGAAGTATTTTCTTTCCCCCTTGTATCTTCACAGGAGGTGTTTTTGCTGAGCAGCTGAAGATAAAAAACCTGTTGGCTTCCTAAACAAAGGCCTCTGTAGAAGAGTTTTTCAGCACGGCAATTTAAATGGTGTCTAGTTTCAGTCCAGAATACCAAGGTCATAATTTTAGGCCATAGATGGCTCTCCCAGATGTCTTTGGTCAAGTTAATCACAGTTTGCCTGAAGGTTGCATTTTCAGGTAATCCATCAAGGCATAATTGTAAATCAAAACCTTCTTCTAGATCAATAAGTAGCATATTTTTAGTTTGTGTTAAGACTGACATTGGACAGGAGCTTAAAATGGTTTAGAATATTAAGCAATATTACCAGTTACTCTCATTTGTCAAAAATACTTTTAGAAAAGTATGTTCTGACAATTGCTATAAAAAATGTTCCTTGTGGATTTTTGTGTTTTAAATCCTGTTTTAAACTCAGGTAGGAATTACTATATGGTCTCTTTAAGCTTTCATACAACATTAATACTCTGTTTAAGCTACTCGCTGCTTGACTCCACTCTAGACAGAGATGTCATATCTTGGTCTGATTCTTCCATCAGAGTGGACCTCAGATGCTCAGTGTTTGATTAACTTAATGTGCAAGATTTGTGGTTTTGTACAGGAGGCCAAATCCCAAAGTGGGAGGGAAATATGCATCTGAGTGGGATAAGGGAGTTGTCAGCATTCACAGATCATCCCATGTTCGTGTTCAAGGGGAGTTACAAAGCAAAAGGAGGAGTAGGGGCAGTGGGAAAAGCTGTAAGCACATGTAAAACTTTAGGAATCATGAAATATTAGAAAACTCCTCATAGACCTTCCAGTAGATAGTCCTGTGATAATACACCCTCTTGCCCTCAGTTGTTCCTGCTTTGAGGATCTGTTGTAACTGGTATTTTGAGTGAACTTTTCTCCTGGAAAGTAAAAATCACTTTGTCTGCACTTAAAGCAGTATGCAAATGAAATGCACCAGACATTCAATACAGAAGACCTCTATGTGGTTTCAGAGTCAGGAATACAGTATTCTTTTGAAACAATGGGAAGGGACACATTTTAAGTAGATGGATAGCAATTGCACAAACTGAAATTTGGCCAGGATGTTGAGACCAGCAGGTTTGTGACATATGCAATAGGTGCCTTAGTGCCCGGCTATTTTGTGATGTTGGTTTTGTGCCTTGCTCCAAATGGCAGCAGCACCAGTCTGTGGTGCAGCCTATTCTCACTTTCAGCAGAATATCAGGGAAGTGTGTTTAATTCAAGGTGTGACCCTATAGATGCATATGTACCTAGAGTGAATACCTTTAACAAATTAATATTAGGGAGAGCTGTAGCTCCAGGACTTCAAATTAACTTTGAACTATATTTACAGTACACACTGTCGACACTTTCCCTGACAAAACCATAAACTATCTCAGCAGGATAGACTAAATACATCTCTTTATAGAGGACATGTGTCTCCCCTTTGGACTTCTCAGATATAATACAGGGGGACAGAGGTTTAGCTGGTGCAACTCAGCATAACTACAGGACAGCCAGGGAAGCACCTGATTCCTATTAGCTGGCCTCCAGGAGAAAGACCAGAGCAGAGGGTGGAAGACAAAAGGTAAATGCTGTGAAAACATTTTTTGAAACTTCTTGTGAATTATATTTAACAATGTCCAAGCTTCTATAGAATGCGGAAATATTTCTGTTGTAGACTGAAGTGACAATTTAAAAAAATCCAACAAGATATAGGAATACAAGCTTCCAATAAAATAAATTATTTGATTTAAAATTAATTAATACTAATGATTGTTTAATTTCCAAGTTCCATTAAGTGTTGCAGGAATGCTGAGCTTTTATAGACTGAAAAACACATCCAAGAAAATCTTGTCAAAATCCTTGGCAATACATCTTTTCTTTCTTTTTTTTTTTTTTCTTTCTTTTTTTTTTCCCCCCTTCTAATCCTTGTTTTGCTCTTGGTGTTCATGGTAACGGTAACAGCTGTCCAATGTGGCTTCAGGCTGTCTGACTCCCTTGGGAGAATTTATGTGTTTTTCTACTTCCTTTCCTTATTAGGAGGCAGGAATCTGTGACACCTATTAGAACAAGTATGCATAAAGGCTAATGACTGTGCAATTTATTAGTGGTCTGTTCTCCTTCAAGCAAGCCATCAACCATAAGCACATAGTGTGTGCCAGGAATCATGGCTAAGTACAATCCTGCAGTGCAGCAGGTGGGCAGCAGCAGAGCTCCACGACAGGCAGAAGTGTGGCAGGGGAGGTCAGATGCTGGTCTACTTAAATAAACTTCTTAACTGAGTATCAATGAAGAGAAGACAGGAGAGATGGTGTACTTAAATGTTTCATTAGGGACCCCAGGTGAGGAAGGCAGAAGTGTCAGAGAGCCAGATCCTGTAACTTTGTGCTAGTCATTAAATTCCACCAACAGTCACTGTGCCATCAATGCTACAGAGTTCCACACAGAGTTCTCAGAAGGCAATGTGCCAGCAGAAGGTTGTCCAGTAACAGTAAGTGAAATAATGAGAACTCACTGTAGTCTGATATGCAGGGTAGTCATCCTCAAGGTGTTTCAGTCATATTCACTGTTGTTTAACAAAACTCAAAAATGAAAGGTAAGTGTTCTGGTGTAGGAACAGATCACATCAATGACTAGAATTTAAAAAGCATGGACAGGTAAGCAGACTCCACCCTATACTTGAAAAAGAGGAACCTTGATTTATATTTCTTGAGCTGGAGACCTTGAATGCAAGGGGTTAGCTCTGCCCATATTTGAGAGCATGCACATCTGACCTTTATCCTGGGCCTGTCTCTAATCTTGCAAGTCATACCTGGCCATTGCTTAGAGGCACAGGTCTTCCCAGTACAGTGGCATGTTGAGGTAGTTCAGCCTGAATAATTTTTTTAACCAACATGTAGCTTGGGTATTTTTAAGTGTACTGCAGTCCTTTGCACAAATAAATGTTTTTATTGGATGATGTTGTCTATGTCATCTAATGGGAGGAGAATGAAATAAAAAGCAGTGGAAATTAAAAAAAGGAAGTAATAAAACATTCACAAGAACCAGACCAATTGTCTCCTAGTAATATTAGCAAAAGCAGTCAATGTCTGTAGCAAGATTCAGTTTAATCAGTCTTAATCTGTTATTCCAAAAAAAGTCACACCCTTTTTGCATCACTTTCAAGCCCTGAATTGCTGATGTATAAACAAGTGCAGGCTCAAACACATTGACTCCACCAGGTAACACAGATCAGTAATAGCAGGACATTGTTCATAATTTATTGGGTTAGAATATTCTACCAGCAAATATGTACTAATTAATATAACAATATTTTAATATGCCTTGACATTTTAATTATCTATGTCACTAGTAGGCAGCTGGAAGAACTGGAATGTGAGTGACAAAATCTCAAGTAGGTCTTCTTGCTCATCATGGCATCCAGCTAATTTGACATCATGCAGTCTATGTGAAGGAAGAATGAGAACAGTAATTAAAATTCAAATTCTTAATTTTTTTTTTTTTATTTTTTTTTTTTTTTATGGGTAGCCATACTGCAATGCAATGTAAAATACTGTGATAGGGGTTGACAGAGACCTTGGTCCAATCCCTCTGCTAAGGCTGGTTTGTGTAAAGAAGGTTGCAAAGGAATTTCTCCTGGGAAGGAAACCAGTCCCCTAACCATCTTCATAGACCTCCACTAGATTCTCTCCAGAATCTCCTTCTCTCTCTGCCCCAGTTCTGGGCTCCCTGGGCACTGTACTGCATATGTGGCCTTAGTAGGGCTCAGTAAAGGGGGAGAAGAATGTCCCTCTACCTGCTGGTCACACTCTTCTTAATGCACCCCAGCATACCTTTGGCTTTCTTGACCTTGTCCAGGTCTCACTGGATTGCAGCACCTTTTGGTGTGTCAGCCACTCCTTCCAGTTTTGTATCATCAGCAAGCTTGCTGAGGGTACATTCCATCCTTTCATCAAGGTCATTGATGAAAGTGATAAACAGGACTGGACCCAGCACTGACCCCTGGGGAACACCATAAGCTCAGACTTTTAACTAGACTCTGTGCCACTGAAAATACATAAATACAATAAATAAATATGAATATAATAGTAAATGTAGTATTAAATATAATAATAACATAATAAATATAAATATAATAAGAAAACAATTTAAAACTTGATGAATTAAGAGAAACACAAGTAATTGAGAAGGAAAGAGAGTCATGGGAAAGGCAGTGCTGATGAAAACTGAGCACATATAGGACACAATTTTACCAGTTTTTGCAGATTACTCATACAGCTACAACAGTCATTAAGAGCTACATGATAGCTCTTTGTTCAAGCATTCTCACTAATTACATATTGGTCTTTGAACTAACAGCTAAATCTGCAGGGACCAGGAATAATGTTATTGTTTGATCTACCTAATTAAGAGTTTGGATGTCTCAACAGAGGTGAAGTAGTTAGATACTATAGAAATGAATAAAAATGCATTGCATTTTTATTGCAAGAATAATAGGGTTTTTTTCTGGTAATTGGATGGAAGGAAATTATGCAGTCCCACCATGGGTTTGTTCATAGGATGGCCATGTTACTGGATTATAATTACAGTATCCCAGCAAGGCACTGATAGCTCTGTGTTTTTATGAGCTGTAAGACTTAAGGTGCACTGACTCTGCATCTCTGCACCAACCCTTGCACATCTATGCCTGATGTCACTTTTGGACAGGCTCTGTACTGTGGGGTATGTGAGTCCAGACACCAAACCAATTTGATGAGGGAAGACCCACATCTGTTTCGTTTTTCCCTTCCACCTCTTCTAAATGGCTGCTATAAACCAAGCCTAGCACAAGAAATTGTGGATTGCTATGTAAAAGTTGACAGAATATCCCATTCTCTTACACACTACTTCAGATGTCTCACTGTATGTATTTTCTTTGCACTGCAGCTATTACAATCAAGTGTGATAATTATCAAGATGTCTCTGCATGTTTGAGGGGGTGAATGATGGAGGAAGGAAAATAAGGGCAGCAAGTGATTTTCATTTTTCACCATTGCAATTGAGGGCAAGGCACAACTCCCTTTCTCACTGTTAGAGGGTTTTTTTCTTTCTCTGGTGAATCACCTACATGGACACAGGTTTTGTCTCAGCCACTTAGGTGTAATCTGACAACTTTGCTGTCATCTACAGTTTTTTTTGCAAGTATTCCACACCAGTCCAGCTGGCACTGTGAACCAAATTTCTTGACCAAGTACTTCTCACCCAATTAATCCAATAATATCAGCACCTTTGTCAGGTCCAAATATGAATAGCTGGTAATGAATGACAGTGAAACATTTCCATACATTAAAAATAACTGTTTGATAGCCCAGAAATACATGTTGTCCCTTCTTTCAACTAAGGAGCCATCTACTTTTTCTTTTATGCTTACCTTATTTTATAGGTTCCAACCCAGACAGAAGGAAGGCAGTCCTGAAGATTTTTCAGTCTTAAAATTACTCTATTGTTGTATTTCATTTGTTTTGCTGAAGGATCCAAATAATGAGAATTACAACCTTACCCAAAGAGGATAAAAGAGGAAGAATTTAAAAGACAATGCTGGTAGCTAAGGTCTTATTTCATTAATTACATTAATGTTCATAAAAGGCACCACAATGACATCTCTCAGGACAGAAGTCTTTATTCTCACAACATTGTTCCTGCAATGTTTTGGCACCACTGTATGTTTTATTTGCTTGTCAAGGTGCACCTTGTTGACAGCAGCTACACTTGAGGATTTTTTTTCTATGAATCACAGAATCATAGGATCGTTTAAATCAGAAAAGACCTTTGAAATCATCAATTAACAGAGCACTGACAACCACTAAACCATGTCCCTCAGTATCACATATAAACATCTTTTAAGCACCTCCAGAGATGGTGACTGCCACTTTCCTCCCTGGGCAGCTCATTCCACAGATATTAGGGGTTGGAAGGGACCTAGAAGATCATCTAGTCCAACCCCCATGCCTGAGCAGGATCACCTAGACCAAGTCACCCAGGAACAGATCCAGGCGGTTCTTAAGTGTCTCCAGAGATGGAGACTCCTTGTTCTAATGTTTAACAACCATTCTGGTGAATGAATTTTTCCTTATATCCAGTTGAAAATTCCAGGTGCAACTTGTCCTATCACTTGTTACCTGGAAGAATAGGCTGATATCCATCTCACTACAACCTCCTTTCACATAGCAACACAAGAAGGTATTCCCCAAGACTTCTTTTCTCCAAACTAAAATAAATCCATCTCCCTCAGCCACTCTTTATCAGAATTGTTCTCTAGATTTCACCAGCTTCATTGCACTTCTCTGGACATGCTCCAGCCCTTTCTTGTAGTGGGGGGCCCGAAACTGAACACAATATTCAAGGTGCTGCATACAGGAGGACAATCACTTCCCCAGTCCTCCTGGCCACACAGTTTTCCTCTTGTCACACTATAATTCCTCTTCTCAGGAGCCTGACTTTATCCCTATATGCCCAGGATCTGAAAAGACACCTTACACAGCTGGTGCTGAGATCAGGGGAGATGGCAGAGGAGTCCTGTGGGGGACAACCTTTGCCCTGTGAGGGACAGCCACGAAAAGCTAATGCTAGTTTTGTGCTTCTCTTTCTTCCATGTGCCAGTGGGAGTGAGCTCTGACAGACACACACCAAGACAATCTGTATCTTCTTAGCCACCAAAGTGTCAAGTTGATGAGTGTTTTACTGCTTCTGGTTTTGACTGGATATGAAATGGTTATACAGAAATATATTCAAAAGGTTTGTATCCCATTACCATGTCCTAAGCCAATCAATGTCTCAAGTGAGCTCTCATTTTACCAAGTAAGATCATCTTTAAAAATGCATTTGGTATCTGTCTCCTAACAAATTCTGTATACACACAATATATACAACAGTAAAATATGTGTTTATATAAAATATTACATTTTGCATTTATATTTATATTCAAGCAAGCACAATTTTAAATATAAAGACTACACGTGTAATGTATGTGTATAGTACATTGACAAGATTTACATAAACAGTATACTTGTAGGATAAATGTACAGATGTTCTCAATGTACATAAGACATTCTAAGGTTAGCAGTTAACAGAATAATTGCTATTGAGCTTAGATGGTAAAAGGTATGAGCACGTATGTTAATAACCTTCTACAGTCCCAGTCTGTGACAGTGAGAAATCAAAAAAGGAAGGGAATAAATAGTCTTCCCTCTCAGCCTGTGAAAAATCTAAGCATTGATGTAGAAACATGACACATACTGTCTTCAAATATCTATTTTGCCCTCAGATTAACATGCATCTCTTACACTTAACTCTTCTCTGTTAGTTACATCTTTTTGAAAGACATCCAAAATAATCTGAGTTGCTCTTTCTGCCCAACATCCTCTGCATGTAAATATTCTAGGATTTTCCAGTGCAGAAAGATGACATTCCACTGAATAGCAGAAGGGGTCAGGTTTTGTGTCTCAATTAAAATGTGTAAAGGTACACCTTCCACTAGGCAAAGATAGTCCAAAATGCAGAAAAGCTGTAACCCTCCACAAATTCAAAAAAAGCTGTGTTCTTCTGATGAGTGATCCCTGCTTTCCTCTTGTGACTAAATACAGTACAATTGCAATTTTTACATCATCTTAACTTCTTCTTTTTTTCTTCTTCTTTTTTTTTCTTTTTTTTCTTTTTTTTTTTTTTCCAGAACAACTACTTCTTCCTATAATTAAAATGCTTGTGATCATTTGGCAGCTCTAACGTTAGCCAAAGAGATGTTTATTCTCTGCCTCAAGTATTAACAAGAAAGAGCTTCAAGTCAAAGCACAGTGTGATTTAAGAAGGTACATTTTTTTTGTGTTTACATGTTTCTTTTTATATACAATGAAAAAGAAGGTATTAGAAGGAGACTGTTTTCTTAGTTATTAGCTTTTTGAACATCATGCTTAATATTTACTTTCATAAAGCTAGTAGGTGATGGCTAAGAACGATAGCTTCACAAGCACACTTTGCTCCACCATCTGCCTTTCAGTGACAGCATATGTGGAATGGAAAGGATCAAAAGCCAGAGAAAGCAACTGTATAAACAGTTCAGGTGGTAACTGGCTTCATTAGGCAGTAGAATATTTTAAGACTATTGATAATATTTAATTAAGCAGACATGACCTTATTTCATCAAGCAGACATGACTAATACTGAAGTCTTTTTATAGCATACATTTAATTTAGGCACCATATTCTGGTGATTGAAGTAATGTTGGGTCTGGTTCTCATTTATGTCTGGTCTCTATATGAATACTAACTTTCTAGCCATAAACAGCGAGTGAGCTTATTGCAGGCATCAGAGGGTATGTGATCCTTTTGGAGGGGTTTGAAATCTACAAACAGCATTATAGAGTCTGTATGTCTACTCTGAAACAAAGGATGAGGAAAGAGGAAAATGCTGTGTCTTTCTCTTCATTGAGTTTTAAGAAATAACAGCAAAATGTGCAACCCAGTGCACCACACAAAACATCTCAAAACACGTTTGATATTCAGAGCTGAAGGAATATTTTCTCCTCAAAGTAACAATGACAACTAAGCAGTTCTTAAGAGTATTTCAGACTTTGTTTTTAAAAATATAAAGATGATTTCACTTCTTCAAAACAAAAGTTTGTCTTTATTAACAAAAATGTAATTTTTTCTTATGAAAATTTCTATTTAGCATCATATTCTGGCAACACACTTTGCAGTGGATGCTATTGTGTTATCCATTCCCATACTGAAATGTTAAAAAAAATGTTTATCACACCAAATAACTTTTCTGGAATTATATGTTTCAAAACAGCCTTTGCTTTAAAACCTAAAACTTCTTATATTATTAGTAATGCAATAACTTTTAGAAAGTATTTGGCATCTACTAGTGAAAAGTCACTTTTTCCAAAGTCTTTCTCCGAAATACTTTAATACACATAGGACACAGTCTAATTACTTTCAGCATTTACACATTAGAAAGGAATGACTCTCAAAAAGCTGTCTATTGCCTTGGGTAAAGAATATAATTTTAAAAGTCTTAAGGATTTCCTACACCATTTAACCCTTTAATAAACTTCCTTAAATGTCATTTTTAAAGTTTTAAATGCTTCTGAAACAGGTCCTGAAGAAACTCAAAGCACTGACTGAAGTTAGAGGTGTATGATTAGAAACTTTATCTGGGCAAAGTGAGATCAGCTTCCAGTTCACTCCACTTTTACACTTTCCCCATTTGTACTGCAGGGCTGTTAGCTGAATTTCCCTTTCTGCTGTCTATCCCCTTCACTGGAGTAGAGAAAAGATCTTGGGAAACCAAGAGGACGGAGAACTGACAAGCATTTTGAGAAAAGCAAATTAGGATGCTTTTAGTGCTGTGCTGAAGAAAAGGGTCTACAGTTAACCTTAAAAAAATTAGCAAGCTTCTGCATCTGTTTTTACTGAAGATTAGCAGAAAATCTTCGTAGACTCTAGTGTGAGCTGATAAGACTCAGAAATATCTTCCTGCTTTTTCTCCTAAAGGCTGATGAGACATTTCTGCAGCATTATTCCTGTGGAGCTGAGATAAACTGGAACACCAGAACAAGTCTGGTGTATTTATCAGTCAGTGAAAAGCTCAGCTCAAATGAAACACTAGTTCTGAAGCTCATCAGTCATCTTTTTTTTTTTTAGTTTCCAAGAGATAAGCCAGGCAATGTTTATTAAGAGTAGTTACTGCACCACTGAAATGTAGTTAAAGAGACATACTGTTCAAAATCACCAACTGTGTTATGTGTTGTGTCATTAATAGACTACTTTTGTATGGGTACTCTGAGGTCGTGCTCTACCCACATATTGTCTCTGAGTTAAGGTAAAGACTCACATTTTTCACCATTTATCAGCTTAATGAACAGCCATGTTAGTATCCTGAAGTGGTCATTTCACCAATCTTGCAGGGCACTCACTCTCCCTTGTCTCCCCCACTTGTGGGAAGACTGGAGAGGAATGGGAGTTGTTGTGATCCTATTTGGCAATTTCACTGCAGCTATGTACTGTGGTTTGTACTCATCTGAGCATGACTGGAGAATGAGATTTATCTTTTCATCACAGCTGCTGCCTCCAGTGCTGGGGAATCCTGAGGTACCCCACAATTACAGTCCTGCTCTATTCAGCCCAGCTCCAAAGTGCACACTGAGGAGCTTAGCCTTTTTCAGTTTTTTTTAATCATCTGATGAAATGTCTCAGTGGGGTTTAAATTCTCACTTAGAACATGCAAAATGGCTTGAATGTCCAGCAGGGAATTTTTCATTTTCTTTGACAGCTGACAAGTTCTTTTTTTGTTTGTGGGGCTGTCTATAATGCAGTGCAGTAAGGTGCACCCTTTCTACCACATCATGCTCTCCAGAAAGTTTATTCCTGGAAGAAAGAATCCTCCTGGAAATATATATGTGGAAAAATACAATTTACTCTGCTATGTTTGCCTCTGCATATATCTTTTACCTCTTGATCTTAGAATCATAGAATGTTAGGGATTGGAAGGAACCTAGAAAGATCATCTAGTCCAACCCCCCTGCCTGAGCAGGATCACCTAGACCAAGTCACCCAGGAACACATCCGGGCGGGTCTTGAATGTCTCCAGAGAAGGAGAATCCACAACCTCCCTGGGCAGCCCATTCCAGACCTCTGTCGCCCTCACTGTGTAAAAGTTTCTCCTTGTGTATATCCTAAGCATGTTATGCTCCAACTTACTCCCATTGCCTCTTGTCCTAACATTGGATGACATAAGAGTCTGGCTGCATCCTCCCTACACTTGCCCTTAACATATTTATAGAATATATTATGGCCTACAGTTACCCATGCCTTCTTTCTTGCCCTTTTTGAAGATTGGGATGACAACATTGGCCTTTCTTCAGTCCTCAGGAATTTCTTCTGTTCTCCAGGACTTTTCAGAAATTACGGAGAGTGGCCTAGCAATGACTTCTGTCATCTCCCTCATCACTTATAAGTGTATCCCATAAGGACCCATAGACTTGTGGATGTCCAGTTTGCTCAAATGATCTGTAACCCAAGCCTCTTGACCTGAGGTAAAACTTCCTTCCTCCTGAATTCCTCTGTGGTCTTGGAGACTTGGTACTACTGGTAGCTGGCCTTAGTAGTAAAGTCTGAGGCAAAGATGGCATTCAGTAACTCAGACTTCTCTCTGTCTTCAGTCACCAGGGCACCCACTTCATCCAGTAGTGTATCCATACTGCCTCTAGACTTCCTTTTGCCTCCAACACACTTGAAAAAGCTTTTCTTGCTGTCCTTGACCTCCCTTTATTTCTAGGGAGGTCTCAGCTTTCCTCGTTTCATCCCTTCATCCTCTGACAACCTTCCTGTATTCTTCCCAAGTGGGCTGCCACTCCTTCCATGTTCTATATATTTCCTTACTCTGCTTAAGTTTATCCAGTAGCTCCCTGCTCAACTGTGCAGGTATCCTAACTCTGTTACTTGATTTCCTACTCTTTGGGATACACTGATCTTGAGCCTGGAGGAAAAGGTGGTTGAATATTAGATCTGAGTTATTTAATGACTCTTCAGATGAAAAAGCATTCAAGGAAAAAACAAATCCAGATGTCCACATGATTTCTTCACATCAGACTGCAAATATTTTTTCCAGCTTTATTTTTTCATCAGTTGACAGACATGGCATAAGTTCCACAGAGAATAGGTTTTCATACATGAATATAAAATGCAATAAGGAGCTTGCAAAGCTCTATGATCGTATTTTCAAGTAATAATTTTTTTAAAAATATAATGTTGTTCTTGTCTGTCTAAGGGATAAAGAGGCTTCCCTTTCCATAATAGCCAGGACTGAAGAGAGCCCAGGGCTCCACTGATTGTGCACAATGGGACTCTTCTTGCAGCCGCTCTCAGGGCAGTTAAGAAAGTCAGCTATTAACCAGTGATGAAAGGCTAAAGATGGGAAAGGGAGAGCTAGAAGGGCCATGAATAAAACCAGTCCCTGTTAGGAAACCAGCCTCATCAGGCTCTAATCACTAAAGAACTGACTGTGCTGCCAAGACCTGAAATATTTAAATCTCAGTGACAGACAAGATATAAGCTGTGTGAAATTGTATTTCAGGCTGCTGTCAAATAAGAACTGCTTGGTTTTGAGAAAGGAATGAGTTGAGAAAGTGGAAGAAGAGGGGAGGCAGCAATGGAGTTATTAATTGTTTTACTTTGCACAGACTTAATTTCCTTTCATAGAAAGTTGTAATTTAGGCACAGGAGAGAGGGTCCTGCTGCCAGCATAGATCTGGCCATGCTCCTCACAGATTCCTGTCAGTCAGCCTTCCCACTCCCTTGCAACCCTGATGGGGAGGAAAATCCAACTTTGTGCCAAGAAAGGGGCCCCGGTATGATCGTTAGAGCAAGGTCACTAGAAATATAAAGACAGGGCCAAATTCCAACCTCACTTAATTCAAATCAAATACTTGAATCTAGATGTGCTTAGCTCTATTCTCCAGTAGACACTGAAGCCAATCTGTCTCCTTTCCTTTCTCAGGGTCAGCCCCCATCTTTCAAACCTCACCTGCTTGGCATTGCCTTCAGAACTCACAAAGAAGTGCTGGTGGTGCTTTTTTGTAAAAGGGAACTGTTTTAGCTAAGGAACACCTGTCATCTGTAAGAGTTAATGCTTGTCTTTCAGTTAAAAGAAGGAAAACTGTGGTAGTTAAGGAAGCAGGCAAAAGCCATAATCATTTTACCATGAGCAACAAGTATTTTCAGTATTTGCAATCTAAAATACCACTTCTGTGTGTCACAGATTCCAATAGAAATTAATCACTTCTATGGTCATTTTTCAAAGTGGCAGTCTGAGTTTGTACAGACAAATATTGGATTATTGTGCAAACAGGGCACATTGGAGCATAATACCTGGCCTGCTAAGGAATATATTTTCAAAATTGATCATTATTTGCTTGTTATTACAGTGCATTTTGGATATATCTGTATTGTTACCAACTCATGCACTGTGATCAAAATAATGCATCACAGGGTGCTGGCAAGTAAATTCGGGGGAAAATAAAGGTTTCTTTCTTTCTTTCTGTTGCAAATCTATCACGTTCCAATTCCACATTTGAAAGGAAATTGTTCTAAAAGAAAGCAAAATGTAGGTCAGTAACACATTTTTGACTATAGAAAAAAATCTTTTGGTTAAGAGCAAGATGCTACCATCTCAAATGCAGAATAAAGTCACATTGTTAACTCCTCTCTGTGGCTTTTGGGGCAGGAAAATCATACTTGTGATTATGGTAGAGCATGCACTGTGGTCCATGTCCAGGATTTCCAGACTTTGAGCAGTCTATGCCGATATTCTTTGCAGCCATAAATCTAACATGCCTCTGGAAAAAAATCAAGCAGCTTACAGCAGCCAGAGATGCTTAGACCCATGGAAAACAGAGTATTCTTATGCTAGACACCTTTGCAAAGACAGAATAGGAGGAATCATCTACCTCTCAGAGATTAAAACCAAAATTTAAAAAGAGTAAAAGAGCTGAAGAATATTGGTGGAATATACACTAAGGGAAGAACTAAAAAGGGTTATAATGAACAAGGAAGAAAATGTCCCTGGGGATGTAAGTAATGATTAGTCCTGCACAAACTTTGTTGCTGCAATGGCTTTTGCCAACTATTCCACACAAAATTTCCTGAATACCAGTTACAGAGTACAAGCAGCTCAGTGCAAGGCAGCACCTCTTAAAGGTGAGGAATGCCTCGGGTTTCCTAGGAATAGAGAAAGTGGAGAGGGTTGGAACAGTCTAGGTCCTATCTTCTTCAGAATTTCTGTCAGAAGACAGAGCAGGATTGGCATATCCATCTCATGCAAATCTTTTTTGCAACTGAAGAGAATCAGTGCTCTTTTAAAGATCTAGCACAGATGTCTAAAAATAATTGCCAGAGCAGTATTTTCTTGGTTTCCTCCCCCCCAACATTTCATCTTTCTGTGTTATGAAATTAATGTAGAAATACAACATTTAAAATGCTCAGTCTCCAAGCCACAGTGTGCTTCTTTTTTATATAATGGTTTCAGAGCAAAAGGAACCTTGCCAGAGAGATAGGCTTCAGATCCCAAGCATAGTAGCACAGACATCACTGGTTCAGATGGATTAAAAACAGTCTAGAGAAACCATTGACAAAATAGCTTGTGTTGGACTAGATGCAACCAAAGACGAACTGAGTGGTCACATAGTCCTTCTCTGATACAAGAGCAACACCATCAGACCTCTGGTATCTGGAGAAAATTATGAGAGAGGACAAAAGCAGCTGTGGGATGATGGAACAGGGGCTCCCCAGGTCAGGGGACTGAGAGCAACCAGAAGACAAATTCCGCTGAGCAGCAAAAAGTCATCACAATACACCTATTTATATTACAGCATGACAATTAGCAATAGGGAACTGGTTCCTAAGAATAAATGTTATCATAGAATCATGTAATAGTTTGGGTTGGAAGGTACTTTAAATTCATCTAGTTCCAGTCCATGGCAGGGACACCTTGCTCTAGACCAGGTTTCTCAAAGCCCCATCCAACTTGGCCTTGAACACATCCAGTGATGGAGCATCCACAGCTTCCCTGGGAAACCTGTTACACTGTCTCACTACCCTCAAAGTGAAGAATGTCTTCCTAATTTCCAATTTACCCTCTTCCAATGTAAAATGAATACTTCTTGTGCAATCACTACAATCCCTTGTAAAATGTCCCACCACAGATTTCTTGTAGCCCCCCTTCAGATACTGGAGGGCTGCAATAAAGTCTCCCTGGAACCAGACTGAACAGAATCACAGAATCACAGAATCACAGAATCACAGAATCACAGAATCACGGAATCACAGAATCACAGAATCACAGATATTAGGGGCTGGAAGGGACCCAGAAGATCATCTAGTCCAACCCCCCTGCCTGAGCAGG
>WYEA01003533.1:65177-82566 GCA_033558465.1 Alcedo atthis
GAGTTGTTGTGCCCCAGATGCAGCACCTTACACTTGCTCTTATTACATTGCATTCAATTTCTCCCTGCCCAGCTCTCTAGTCTGTCCAGGTCTCTCTGGCTGGCAGCACAGCCTGCTGCTGTGTCAGCCACTCCTCCCAGGTTGGTGTCATAAGCAAACTTGCTGAGGGTGCTCTCTACCCCCTTGTCCAGGTCATTGAACAGCCACAAATCTATCAGCCTGTCTCTATGGGAGAGGTGCTCCAGCCCTCTGATGATCATTGTGTCTCTCCTCTGGACCCAATACAACAAGTCCATTTATTTATCCAGTATTGGGGTCTGCAGAGCTGGGCACAGTACTTCAGGTGCAGTCTCACAAGAGGAGTAGAATCACCTCCCTTTACCTGGTAGCCACACTTCTTTTGATGCAGCCCAGGATATGGTTGTCTTTCTGGGTTGAACACTTAGATTTTTAGCTCATGTTGAGGTTTTCCTTAACTAGCATGCTCAAGTCTTTCTCCTCAGGAATATTCTCAATTCCTACTCTGCTCAGACTGTATTTGGGCTTGGGATTGACCCAACTCAGGTGCAGGACTTTGCACTTGGCCTTGTTGAACTGCAGGAGATTGTGCATAGTCTCACCTCTCAAGCCTGTCAAGGTCCCTTTCCTCCAGCGAGTCGACCACACCATATAGGTTGGTGTCAACCACAAATTTGCTGAGGGTGTACTTGATCCCACTGATAAAAATGTTAAACACCAGTGCCAGTACAAACACCACTCATTATTGGCTGACACTTGGACATTGAGCTGTCGACTACAACTCAGTGTAAAATCCAGCCAATTCCTTATCCACCAAATCGTCCATCAATCAAATCCATCTTCCCAATTTAGAGACCAGCATGTTGTGTGGGACAGTGTTGAACACTTCTCACAAGTCCAGGTAGATAATGTCAGCTGCTCCTCCCTTTTCTACTGACACTGCAACTCCATTGTAAAAGACCACCAAATTTGCCAGGCACAATTTTCCCTTTGTGAAGCCATGTTGGTTGCCACCACATCACCTGTTCATTTTCCATGTACCCTAGTAAAGCCTTAAGGAGGATCTATTTTATGATCTTTCTGGGCACTGAGTTGAGACTGATTAGCCTGGAATTTTCCATGAAATCTCTTTTTTTCCCTTTTTGACAATGGGAGTGATGTTTCCCCTTTTCTAGTCAGTAGGAACCTCACATGACTTTCCAAATATGATGGAAAGAGGCTTAGCAACTTGGTCTGCAAGTTCCCTCAGGACCTAAGGATAGTTCTTGTCAGGTCTCATGGACTTTTACACCTTCAGGTTCTTTAAATGATCGTGATACTGATCTTCACTTGCAGTGGGCAGATATTCTTTCTTCCAGTCTCTGCCTTTGCCTTCTCAAATTTTGGATGAAAAATGAAACAGAGAAGTCATCATTCAGAGAAGTACCATAGTTTTCTCCATATGATTTATGACCAGGACTTCTGTTTCCTTCTGGAGAGGATCCACATCTTGTTTAGCATTTCTTTTATCACTGATGTGACTGCATTTCTTTTATCACTGATGTGACTGTAGAAGTTTTTCTTGTTGCCCTTGATGTCCCTGGCCAGATTTAATTCTCTCTGGGCTTTAGCTTTCCTAACCTGATCCATGGCTTCTTACTAATTTGTATTCCTCCTATGATACTTGTACCTGCTTCCATTCTCTGTAGACTTTCTTTTTGCATCAAAGTATGGCCAGGAGGTCCTTGTTCATCCAGACAGGCCTCCTGACATTCTTACCTGCCTTACATTTTTTGGGACACATTGTTCCAGGGCTTGGAACAGGTGGTCCTTGAATACTGACCAGCTTTCTTGGTTCCCTCTCACCTCTATGGGTGTATGACATGGTAGTCTACCAAAAATATCCCTTAAGAGTTCAAAGTCTGCTATTCTGAAGTCAAAGGTAGTGACCTTGTTGCACACCCTCCTTGATGGTCCAAGGATCTCAAATTCCACCATTTTGTGGTCACTGCAGCCACTTGAGCATCATGTAACCTACCAGTCTCTCCTTGTTGGTGAAAACAAAGTCCAGCATAACACCTTTGCTTATTGGCTTCTCTACCATCTGGAGAAGGAAATTGTCATCAATACATTCCAGGAACCTCCTGGATTATTGGTGCTCTGCTGTATTATCCTTCCAAAAGATATCAAGGTAGTTGAAATCTCCCATGAGGACCAGGTCTTATGGACTCTTACCTGTCTAAAAAGGGCTTAATCTTCTTGGTCTTCCTGGTCATGTCGCCTGTGGCAGATCCTCAGTATGACACCACTTTCCCCCTCCTGCTCTTTAATGTTGTCTTTCCTAAAGATCCTGTACTCCTGCATTCCCATGCTCCAGTTGTAGGAGTCACCCCACCACACCTCAGTAATGCCAATGGCATCATAACCCTTTAGGCCTAAGTATGTCTCTAGGTCTTGATTCTTCCCCATGCTCTATGCATTTACATAGTGGCATTTAAATTTGCTACCCATTGAAGGTGACACTGAAATTCTGTGTTGACAGCTTTCATGTGGATATTTCAAATAGATGCCTAATACACAGCTTCATTCTTTGTGTCCTTGTTTTTTATATCTGACCTAGGACCTGAATTTCACTCTGTCCTGTTGAACCCATGGGCAGTAGTGGGCTGAAATGCTGTGACTGTTGGTCCCTTTCCAGAGTTTGTAACCTGGTGTTCACATTAACCGAAAGTTCTGGGGGGACATAAGCTATATATTTAAATTACATAGTAATTTGACTGCTAATTCCTAATCAGCTGGAAACAAAACACACCTTTTAACTAGATCTCTTCTTTACCCAGGCTTTGATCTCTTTATTCACACTTGACCTACTTAGAGGAAGGTGAGACCAACCTTGAGGGAACAGCGCAAACACAGCAGCTGACCTTGGTCATCTGTGGCATGGCCTTTCTCAGGTAAGAGAAAATACCTGACTTGAAAGACAAAAAGAAGAGACAGACTGAGACAAAACATCTACCACTGGTGAGAGAGGCCCACTGAGGCTTCATCATGGAAAATGCTTATGATGCAAATATGGGTTCCATCTACACAGGGGAGCTGGATGTGTAGTCAGGGCCAACAAAGGTCCAAGGCAAGATATTCTGAGGAAAATAGGCCCCTGATATGTCAAAGGGTGTAGGAAACTCATGTGTAAAACAAGTAAGACTTCACCACAGCTAATAACTACAGCCTCTGTGCATAAAATTGAGCCCAGAAGAGCAGGCACCTATTTCTATTATGGGAGTAGTTAAATGTCAGGAGTGTCTCCCAAGTGTCTCCTCCACATGAACAGGGCTAGTTTGGGAAGCAATAGGCAACCTAGGTTTAGCCAGCTTTTTAGATTATTTATTTATGTATCACATGAAACATACTGCAGTGGTTTGTGGCAAATATGAGAACCCAGGGTCCTTCACAGAAGACTTCTTATATTGTGTCCTGCAAAGGCACCTTGAATTTATGGATCAAACAGAACTTAGTCTACCTACAGAATATTACAGGGGCAACAGATGCTCTGCAATAGGGAGCTCAAAGTGTTCTGCACACTCCAGCGAGAAGTTTTCCCTTTTGACTGTAAAGAACCATCCCTGAAATTATTACCTCTGCATGCAAGGTTTATTTGTTCAGGCAAAAAAGGTCTGAATGTGGAGCTTTTAAGTTTTAATCTCCTTATAATTTTAAATAGATAAGGGAAAAAAAAGTATTCTTCTAAGTAAATACTACAGGCATAATTTTCAAGATTCCAATTCAGCAAGCCATCCTTCATCATAGCATATGTTCAGTGCCACGCACATGCTAAACTGTAAAAACTGAACAGTGCTGTTTCAAGCACTGACTGACTTAGGATAGCAATGAGTATGGTAATATTCCCCAAGATCCCTCCATGAGATACATATGAAGGATGTAATTCTCTGTTGCCTGTCAGAGAGCTTTAAAGATGAGCAGATGCTGCTCGGTTATGTGGTTCATAAGTGTATTTAATTTTCTTTCCTGCCATGCATAAAACTCAGCTAAGCCCTATCTGTTTGTTCCATACTGAGGCAGGGTATCCATATATGCATCAACATGTGTACGTTAACAGATTAAGTGTATTAGCCTATTTTACTTAAAAATAAGAATTGTGCTATTTATCAGTTTATATTTCACCTCTGACATCATGTATAATTTTATTTTGTTTTCCCCTGTTTCTTTAACAATTTTTTTTTCCTTCAGTATGGAGCAGTATGGGAAGGGAAGGTTTGGGACAAGAAGGGAAGGTTAGGAAGGGAAGATCTGGGAAGGGAAGACAGCATAAGACAACACCCATTTTAATGGACCAATGTATCTCTGGTTGACTGTTTCAAATTTTAGAGTCCCTTATATTAGACAGTGCAGCAAGAGCACCTAAAGCAGTGCACTTCAGGTGACACACACTTGTTAAATTCTTATGAAAGAAACTGTGCTCTCTTTTTATACTCCTCTCAGTTGACCTCATGCTGTTGTTCCAAATATTTGCCCAAGAGGAACCGTCTAGAAAATAAATAGGCTATGAACTCAGTTTCAACAGTAAGTTTTCATCTCCTGGAAATAACCTTCTACCTTTCTCAAATAAGGAAAAGTTTTATAATATGGATTTTATTTTATTTTTTTTGTCTTAGTCAGGCATTGTGGGTAAGTGTTATGGAAAATAGCAGCTCTGAATTTTGAGATGAGGAGTTGGAGATTGAGATTCTGTCCTTAAATATAACTCACACTTATCTTCCACCTCCAGTTCAAAAGCCTCTCATATTAACAGTGTGTTACCCCAAATTTTGAATTTTATTCTTTCAAGAAAGCTACAACTGAGCTTTTAATGTAATTTCCAATTTTTTAAGGCTCAGGTAGTGTGTTTTGGGTATTTTTAGTAGTTTTACCATCAGCTCAAAGTGAAGAGATAGCCCAGTTCAAGAGGACTATCTTTCTGTCTTTAAAAAAGGAGACTACAATAGTACATATATACTTGTATACAAATCTCACTGTGTTCATGTTGATATGGAAACCACTTCCCACTTCAATATATTTAGGAAATTGTCTTCTTTAGGATCTCTGCCTCATCCTGTTCTTCTGAGCCCTTCTCACTCAGTTTTGCACTTGTCTCAGATGTTTCCTACTAGAGTGCACAATATATTTCTCTGGAAATTAAAAGCCTCTCCTTATCTTTCAAGTGTCAGTAGGAAGCTTCGTATATTCTGGCTCCTGGGATATATGTTCAGGTATTATAACACTTCAGTCTATATATTCTGAATTGAAAGTGGCAAAAGGAAAAAAAAAGCAACAAAAAACAAAAAGAAAAATAAAACCTTGAAGAAAAGAATAGTCACCATTTAAGATATTTGCTTTAGAAATGTTTTCTTAGGTAGTATTTAGGGAGTATTTAGTACTTAGGGAGGCTGACTGTGAGACAGCAATGTGCTCTTTTGACCAAGAGGGCCAATGCCATTCTGGGGTGCATTAAAAGGGTGTGGTTAGTAGGTCAAGAGAGGTTCTCCTGCCCTTCTGTCATATCTGGAGTATTGTGTCCAGTTCTGGGCCCCCCAGTTCAAGAGGGACATAGAATTTCTGGAGAGAGTCCAGCACAGGGCCACCAAGATGATTAAAGGAGTAGAGCATCTATCTTATGAGGAAAGGCTGAGGGAGCTGGGGTTCTTTAGCTTGGAGAAAAGGAGACTGAGGGGGGACCTCATCAATGTTAATAATATATAAAGGGTGAATGCCAGGAGGATGGAGCCAGGATCTTCTCAGTGATGCCCGATGACAGGACAAGGGGCAATGGGTTGAAGCTGAGGCATAGGAAGTTTCATGTAAACGTGAGGAGGAATTTTTTCACAGTGAGGGTGACAGAGCCTGGAACAGGCTGCCCAGGAGGGTTGTGGAGTCTCCCTCTCTGGAGACTTTCGAGACCCACCTGGACCTGTTCCTGGGTGACTTGGTCTAGGTGATCCTGCTGTGGCAGGGTGGTTAGTCTAGATGATCTTTTGAAGTCCCTTCCAGCCCCTGATATTCTGTGATTCTATGATTCTATGATTTGGCACTGGAATGCTAGCACCAGCTTTTAACCCAAATACTGTTAAGTTCATCCTTACCTTTCATTGGAGGCTTTAGCCCATTCAACTCTTAGTAAATATTACTACAACTCTTGTAGAAAAAAAGCAACTTCCACCACAATACTGAAATTTCCAAGAACACATTAGCCTAGGAAAAGATAAACAACCTCCTAGCTCAGCCAAAAGCCTTCTAGAGAGAGGACAGAGAGTTCTGTTTTCAGATTAAAAATATGAGCAGATTTCATTTTAATAGTTTTTCTAATGAAGGATTAATGAAAAGAAGTATCAAAATGAAAATGACTGTGCATTCACCTTACAAAAAAACCAGATAGACAGATTTATGCTGAGGAAACACCCAGACAGTGGCCTGAGACTTCAACAAGAAACAAAAAATGTTGACTCAAAACTTGAAGGCAGATCTCACTAACGGACACCCCTGCTTCCTGCTTCCAGCAGTTCCCGAGAACAAAGCAGATACTCATTCCCACAAGCAGCCACCTCCTGCACTTCCCATCAGCATGTTCCCAGCTGCCCAGTGCTGCACCTGGGCACCTACTTGCCCTGTCTGAGCCCCTGCCAATCCTAGCAAGGCATGCACAGCCCCCTTGAGGGTCACAGTGAAATATCCCAAAATGCCCTGAAACAGTACTGCACTCTCAGCCCCCTCAGCAGGGGCTCGTGGAGTGGGACTGGGCCCAATGGCTGTTTAGAAAGGGTCAGGGAGGCATTAAGTGTCAGGGCAATGCCCAAGCATTGGTAAGGAGAAGGGCTGAGCCTGGAATTGGCTGGGGTATCTCATTTCTGGGGGGTCTATGGCACTTTAATAACTTCTTCTCTCCTCTGGGATCATTAGCTTCTCTTACTCTCAGCTGCTGTCTGCTCAGCTTTCCTGGGTCAGACGTTCTCTTTGCTGTGTGCTTGTGAGAATTACCCCCTTAGCTCACTTGTCCTACCAAACTCCTTTCTTCCCTGATGTGTTCTGGCATTTCCTAAAGCTCTGCCTGTTGTGCTGGGCCATATCCTGTCCCTTCTTGCCTGTGCTTTGCAGCCGAGTCCAAAAATTTGGACTTCCATGAGACCCTAAGTGAGGATACCACTCTTCACGGCAAGCATGGTAACCTCATAGTATCAGGCTTATAATCATCTGTGTTGCCTGGCACAATGGAACTGACAACTTCTATTGGACCATTAATATTACTGTAAAAATAATTAATAGTAATACTAATTATTATTATTGTTATTTTTATTAATAATAATATTAATAATGCAATTTGTCCAAAATTTGCAACACTAGATCAAACAGCATTTAATGGGAATTCCTTACCAGGAATCATCTCAATCATCTATTGAAATGAAAAACAAAGCAAAACAAACAAAACAGAAGGACTTGATGCTCAAACTGAAGGGTTTGGGAAGATAAGAAACAGTTAAAAATGAGCACACTGTAATTCTCAGTATGTTGGGCTGGAGCAGAGCAGATGTGATGTCTCCAGGGAGCCCAGAGCTTCTCAATTTCTGTCTTCTGAGCTAGCAAGCAATGTTGGCGTGGTCCTGTGTGTCTTTCATTTGAGGGTTTCAGCTATTCTGTGTATGCTGAATGTTGAGACGATTAGGACAAATTCCTGTATCCTGCATCACTTAGGCAAGGAGTACATTTTTCTCCTGAGGTGCTATGTATGAAGGTATATATAACTAACAGCATAGTATATTATTCTACATCTTTAAGCTTGAGCTCCATAGAAGTTTCCTTTATAGTTGGACAGCACATTCCAGCGTATTTTGTTCTCATTAATAAGATTTTCTTGAACTCTACTCCATTTTGACTAAACAGGCATCTTAAAGGCACTGTTCAGATATGTTTTTTCAGGAATTATATTGGCCAGGTTTACATCTGAGAACAAGTTCAGACTGAAATTCAGGCTTAATGGAATTAACTGCTGTCACAGATTTAATCGCAAAGTAGTTGTCTCAAAACTTCAGATTTATCCAAATTCCTACTGGAGTATTAAGGATCTGACCAAGGCATCAGAGAGGGACTACTGCTTTGGATTTGGTCTAAAGGTGGAACAGGTATAATCTTGGAATTCCACGATGAACATCTTTAGCATCAAATAACCCTATTTTGACCTGATCATAAATCCCATTTCCACAGTGCAATGAAAACTCAGTGAAAAATCTAGAGTAGTTGTTTTTTTGTTGGTTTTTTTTTTAATGTGGGCCGTTCTCCTAAATGTTTCCATTCTAGCAGAATTTTTTCCCAGAAAAACCAACCTCATAGCAGACACTCAACATTTCATTTTGAAATGTTTGGCAAAGTGATAAGCAAATGAAAGCAGTAATTTTTAATGGGAAAAAGTGTTGCATAGCTGTCTCTGTATCACTCATTATTTTAATCTGTTTGTCTAGCTGTGCTATTGCCAAGGTAATTATTACTTGAATATTTAGGACACTGGCTAAATGTCAATTACTTCTCCAGCTTTGCTGCAAAGATTTAGCAAAATAAAAAGGGAAGGTTCCCTTTCCTCATGCTTGGTATACACAGATCCTAGGCAAAGCATCTTGTTAATGTAGGGGCAAGGATGGCTTTTGGTAAACTTAACTCCCAAGAATCCCAAATGGTCCATCTGAAATCAATTTTTTTCTTCTAAATATAAATACATTTTCTTTCTTTTTCAGTTTTTACACTGGCTTTTAAAAAAAGTTGGATAATACTGCACTTACTGTTCTTTCTTATAGTTACACATGCTAAGACTAGCATAATTGAGACTCCTCCTTGTGAATGTAATCTGGATATCCTGGCTTTGTTCCTTCAGCTCATGGACTGGTGATGCAATGCATTACTCACAAACTAATTAGTGTATCTGAATTTATACATCATTATTAATGTCTTTGTTTCATGCCAAAGTACATTTAGTGTTTCACAAAACAAGAAGGTGGGCAGTGCCTGGCCTAAGGAAAGGTTGACATGCACAATAGATATTCTGGCTGTAACAAACCTGCTTTAATGATCAATGGAAAAAGTACTTGGAGGAGAAACAAAGCTTCACTGTCTGCCAGACATAATTGGATAAAAAACACAAGAAATGCAATTGTGAGTCTAGATTTTAGTGAGTTAGGACCACTCAGAGCTAGGTATCCAGTAGAGCTGGCTAGACTTACATCCAGACCAGATCAAGAGGTGAATTCAGATGGGACCTGAAGGAGGAGAGAGATAACAAAATGGTAAGTTGGTGGAAGATCAATCCTACATGAAAAAAATGAAGCTGTGGATTCACAAGTCTGAAGTGTGACAAGGCATGGGAGATACTAGGCATGGATATATTTAAGTCAGAAGTTAGATGAATATTTCTCATCCTAGTGGCATGAGGGTCTGGGACATCCTGATAGAAAATGAGGGCAAACAGGCACAGGGTTGTCAGATGGAACCTCGTTAGGTATAAAGGATTTGTTATGGTGTATACCCCATGGAAAAGGAGCCAGCATTGCTGTATTCTTCCCAATATTATATTCCTTTGTGGCAACCTTTTGGAATCACTAAACTGTCAAACCATATTCCCTCAAAGGACACAAGACATATTGTACATGAATACATAATTTTTATGAATCCAAATTCCTTGTAAAGACAGTGTTTCCAACCTGTGTGCAAAGGATACAATTCAGTGGTTCATCTTCCAATCCTGGAAAGCTTCATAGCTTATTTTAATCTCCAAGACTTGCTATCAACTCAATCTGCATGAAGTGATGATCTGGTGCCAGTTTGCTGATCTTTAGGGTAATGGACTGAGGCAATCTTAAAGAAGACCTTGGGTGCCCTTTCATTTTGCTGGTCCTTTTCTGTACACCAATGTACAGTGAGACTCAGGAATTAGATTAATAATTTTCTAGTTCCTTTTTACTTCTTCTGTCTTTGTTGGAAGCAACTTACCTTTCACAGGACATGTGATCTTTGATTTAACCTATTTCTGTCTTGCAAGGAGCAAAAGTTTTATGCCTCACCTTCCTCCATATTATCCACAGATGGTTAGTCACAATCAGATATTTGCCTTGATATTCCATTTGCTGTAATTATATTTTTTATTTCAGTGTCCTTGGAAATCAAATAAATTAGTTGTAGTTACAGCATATACTTTCTGCTTTCTTGTTGATAAAACGAGACTCACATCAGCTGAACACACTGTGCTGGAAGTGTTCCTGTCCCCTAAGAAAGATTCTTAGTTACCATAAAATGCAGTCAGCACACATGAACAAATAATGACGAAAGATAAATCTAAAGCAACTTCAGTATTGTGTTTAGATAATATTTATAAATAGTTCTTCTATCATATATTAACGTTGCCTTTACAAAGACATCCTTTAAAATCACCGACCAAATAACATGTCCAAAGTTGACATTTTTGTCATTACTGCTTTTACAAGAGAATTTGGATCTAGGTCTCATTCTTAGTCACTGAGTAAATGTTGAGAGTTGGATCCTGCTGTGTTAGCCAACAAAGGGTATGGCAAGGCATGATTACTGACTTGCCCACTCTGTCTCCTTCTCAGACACTTTTTTCCCTCCATATATATATGTATGTATGTATGCATATGTATACAGACTTATGTGTGTATATATGTATATATATGTATATAGATGGTTTGTTTTCAGGTTTTCAAGTGACGTTTAAAACTGCACAATTTTTTAAACAGGTTTTTGAAAAGAATAAGTGATGTGAAGGATTTTGAGTGACCTATCCTACTGAGATGACAGCCCAGGTGAATGAATCAATATTGTCCCACCGAAGTGAAACTAGAGCAACAGCAGGAGGATTTCTTGAAATAGATGCAGATTTATATTGCCAGACATTTTATATTTAAGAAAACTTTGAGTTTGATTTTAGTTATTATATAGACATTGATAATTTTATCAGGTCTGTCAATGAAATGACAAAGGATACTGATTGAGCAAGTAGTAGAGGTAAAAGGAATAAATGTCTTTGGTGTCTGTGTCTCAGAGTTCATGGCAGCTGTCTGGTGTTGTTGCCTTTAATGTGAAAAGGTCACAATAGCACATTTAAAAGATGTACAACTGGAAAGTAATTCAAACAAGTAAACAGTGGTTCCCACTAGGAAAAACCAATAGACTCTTTCCTTTGCCTTAAGAAATATTCATTGCCTGTTCCCATAAAGCCCATCATTGGCACATATCCACACGTGTATAGTAATTATCATTTGCACCTCTCTTACTCCATCATGCTTGTAAATGCCCATGGACAGATTTCTCTGATGTCCTGTGCCTCTGGGATGAGGAGGCAGTGTGGGAGAGAAGACGCTTTTTTAATGTGACCTTGGTCACAAGACTGTGAAGCATCTTTCAGCTGAATCATTCTTGGTTTGTAAAAGGCATTGGGCAATGCTTTGTGACTTGGTGACCTGCAGGGACACTGTTCGAACTGATCTTCTTATGTTCATAGGAGGCAGGAAGGCACAAGTTTGAAAAAGGACAAGTCCATTAAAAAAACAACAAAGCAAAACAAAACAAAACCAACAGACTATCATCCTACTGCAAAATATGCTGAGGGTTTTCAGGGCTTGGATTGCTGAAGGCCCTCAAATTTTGCTGCAGCCATAAATATGTGAACAAGTTAAGCTCTTTGTGGTTTTGGCCAATCCTAACCATGTTTAGTCTTAATCTATCTCAATCACTAGCTACCTTTTAAAAATAACACTTTGTGGTTCCCAAACATCTTTAGTTAATCCTTGCTTAGTTTGGAAAGGAATTATATTTGGAAGGATGCACATGTCCGTGTGGCTTTGATGGATACTCCCTTTACTGTTTTCATCCATCATAAATTTTCTTAAATTATAATATATAATGCTCCAGCATCAGTCTACCAAACACTGGATTCTAAACAATATGTGGGGGCTTTTTTCAGGGAAACATATATACTGCATTAGACAAAATAAAATAAATTTAAAAAATAATAATCTTGAAAATATGCCAGATTGATACATGAATGTTCTTGGATTTTCTCCATAATGGAAGTCAGAGGCAACAGTGCTGCTTACCACACAAGAAGCTAAGGAAGGAGAAGTTAAAAAAATTATATTTCAAAGATCATGCCCATAAATGTCTCTGGAAAAGGTCTGACATTTCACGTGGAGATGTAGCTCTCTCTGAAGAACAAGAACTTGGCTTTAATTACTGAATGTAAGGAAAAGAGTTTCTGAGATCAGTTTCCAATCCAAGGGTATTTGAGAGAAAGTCTTTAAATGGTTCATTTCAGGACATCTTTTGCACTCTTTTCTCAAGTGAAATATTAATTTTCATTTCTCATACTGCTCTCAAATTAGAGCAGTCTGAGAGACTGCAAGTCTTGAGAAATCTGGTCTCAAATTCTCTCTTTATAGTTCTTAAGCAAACACTTCTTTCTTTCCACTTCAACTTTCAGATACTCTGCTGAACTTTTTAACTAATCACGTTATTCAAGACCAGTGTATTCTAAAGCACAATTATTATAATTTCCCAGAAGGTAACTTCCTACTTGTGCAGAGAACACATATATTCCTTAAGCCTTTCTGGAGATCTTAAAGCAAGTTTGTATTACATGTAGGCCATGAATAGATGTTATAAGTAGAGGAAAAAACTTGAAGCTGAATGAAACAACTCTAATCTTTTGTGGATATCTTTAATTTATATTATAGCTAGTAATGTGTATGTCCTTCTCAAATAAGTACTTTTCAGAAAGGGTGGTTGGTGCTCACTAAACATAAAAGCTCTTAAATCACAGTCACTTTTACAATTATGGCTTTTTGTGGAAAATTTTTATTACATGATTTTTGCAACCAGATACTTGATTTGTACATTCAGATTATGTTTGCTCTGGAATCAAGTGGTTAAACAACACTTCCACTTGATCACATGTATGTGTGCTAATGTAGTTAGTATGTGCACATCTGAGGCTACAGAGAGGAAAAAATTAGTTGCACATTAATTTGTGGAAAAGCAAAATTTGTGGAAAAGCAAAATGGAGAGCACAATTGTAGAATTGAAACCAAAACCACCTACAAAACAGTTAGAAAAAAATGTAGCTCTAAATATTGTGAGACTTTGTTTCCATATTTCTTTTTAAGAGCAAATTACAGTGGCCTGCAGACAAAAACACATAGGCATAATATGAAAAGAGCACAAACCCAAGACTATGCTGTGCTGTCTGTGCAATTCTAAACAATTTGGTGTTAAGTTCCACAAAACATGCAAATACAAAACATTAAAACCTCAGGGAAAAAAAAAAAAAAGAATTTTCAAATTCATTCTGGTTTGTGGATCAATTTACAGTTCTCTTGTTCCCACTGAACAACTGGAACTGAAAAGTAATAAAAGCCAGGAACTGCCATCATAAAAAAATTTAAAGTTTTTCTGCTAAAGTCTGCAGCTTGGGGGGGGAGGGGGACGGAGGGAATGATATCAGCAATTTCCAAAGTAATTTTCAGTTTCTTGCATTATTCAAACCAAGTCAGTGGAACCACCTCCAAGAATGGCATTATGCATGGTGCATGGCAGCTACTTTAGGTCAGTTCCACAGAGAAATGTGGCATATGCTGCCAGCCATCATATATGATGCCACAGGATTTTTCTGCCTCTACCCAGAGCACCCAGTGTGATGGCCACAAGGGATACAGCCCTAACAGCTATGAATAACTAAAGTATGCTGCAATAAATAGGAACTTTGATTAATTGATGTAATGATGCACACTTTAGCTCAGAGTATATGTAGATTTTTAATTCATTATTTCTCAATTGCTGTTATTTAATGTATGAGCCACTGAGGCTACCATGTGAGCAAGACTTGCAGCCAGATGCCAGTATTGCTCTAGTGCCCATGTCAATTAAAATGTTTATTGAAAAAACTCTGCAGTGAAAGTACAAAATTAGGTGTTTTGTAATCTTCTTTATCATAATGAGTGGGACTTCCTGGGTGTTAGGCTGCTATTCAAATGTTGGATGGCAGCTTAGTTTAGTCCAAAGGCATCATATATATTTGTACTGGACAAGTTGGATTTAGGAGAGGATTTTCATCCTCAAAAAGTATGTACATTCCTGGGCTGTAAGGGACACTTCCACAATGAGTCAGAGGGATACAGAGACCTTTTGTTTACTAAAGGCTGGGAAATCATTTCATCTCAACCAACAGCCTCCTTAGTGACAACATCCTGACTACTTTTAGTGATCAAATGTTTTTTCACAGCAGGGTTCAGGCAGTAATTTTCTCTAAGGAACCTGCTAGCATTTTGTATTGTTAGAGGCCATTCATCTTTATATTTAAACTGCCACATAAAGGAGGGAACACTTAGAAAATGTTTGCAACTGTAACACAGCTGCAGTGAGATATGATATCTTACCTTTTGTAGCCACATTTTAATTATATTCAACTTATCAGCTGCTGAAATGCTAGATGAAAGCACAGAGGTAGCACGAGTGAATTGCACCCACGGAGACAAGATCTGAGGAAAGACTAAAGTCTGACACACTGTGCACTTCATGTTACACTCAATACTTCCATTTTTGCTGCTACTAACATTTACAGCAAGTACTGCTAGAAACATGTCTCTGAGCTTCAGTACTATCGAGTTTGCAGAAGATTGCATGACAGGAAGAGAGAATGCTTTTTTTAAATTTTATTTTTTTTTTACTACATGAAGAAGAGAATAGCAGACTGAGTGGAGACAGGACTCAGAGGTCAGTAAGTGCTCTCTGTCTCCATTTTACATGTTGGTGGCAAGGTCCTGTTCCTAGCGCAAGTCCCTGCCTTTAAATCTGGTTATGTTAGGTTTTGTGGGCTTTGCAGCTCCACAGGTGCTGTGGTGTATCTCCTGTAATGAAAGCAGTTCCTTAAGGGTGATAAATCATGCTCCAAGGAAGGTGTAACACAAGTAGGGCTTCCCATGCTGTTATATGTCAAGCATCAGTGACTTTCCACATTTTCATGCTTCTGGTATTTTCATTGGAGTAGTCCAGAAGGAAGAAAAAACAAGTAAACTGAAAAACACAAGCAGTAAAAGTTAATATTTTCATTGAAGATTTAAAAAAATATTGTCATCAAAGCACAAAAGTATGGAGCAGTAGAGGTTAAGTACAAGACAGCATTCCTTCAGATATGCACACAATGCTGTGCCTTGTCATTTTACTTTTCTGACACACTATTCAGAAATTCTGAAACAAGCAGAAAACTTTACATTTGCCAGAAGTCAGATGAACCTACAAGGTCATTGCGTTACTCATCCCACTGCTCTCTTCCCTAAACACCAAGAAATCAAAATTGCTTAGGTGGTTACATGGTTTTCCATAGGACCATGGAAATTAATTGGCATTTCTTGAATGGATGTTGCCCAAAGCAGAGATTTGTTCCCCTTTTATTTAATTATAGGTCTGTCATGGAGAGACTGTCTCATGATAGCAATGGATCTCAAGGATGAGTGTAGGGAGGATGGAGCCAGACTTTTCTCAATGTCATCCAATGACAGGTCAAGAGGCAATGGGTGCAAGTTGGAGCACAAGAGGTTCAGGGTCAACACAAGGAAGAACCTTTTCACAGTGAGGGTGACAGAGATCTGGAATGGGCTGCCCAGCCTGTTCTGTGATCAAGTCTCTTCATAGTTTAGACATCTTAATTAAAATTCAGAAGTAAATAACCCCCAAGGAGATCTTTTCCATGGGCAGACCTTATTTCTAAGTACAAAGAACAAAAAACATTTATCACCTTTAGGCTAAATGACCAGAAATTTGGTTATGGAGAGGCACCAGCTACAAGTTCTCTCACTGTTTCAACCAGTTCCTAAGAAAATGAAAAGTTCTTCAAGAAGGGAAATTGAACTATATGTGACTGAACATATGTATCTAATACTTTTTGTCACTAATTATAATTTGTTATCTGTTACTGGGAGAAAACCTGAAAACTAAAGCAGAACATAGATAACAGATACCACAATGCTATAATATAGAAGACTACTTCCCTGCTTTTATGTGTGACTTTTTTTTGTGTGTGTGCAAGGCATACACACTACTAGATGACAGAACACGGCTTCTTTGCTTTTATGCATGACCTTCTTCCATACAAGCTGTATATATTTGCAAAGTTCCAGATAATATTAAAAATATTATTAATTTCTTTCTAATGAATGCTGAAGTTTCTCTTTAATTTCCTTAGTTGTAATTACAAACTAAAGGAACATTAACAAATTTTTCCTAAGATCTGCATGAGTATTTTTTTCACTTCTGATTCATACGTTTCAAAAAATGGTTTTATATGCAATTAACTCACTTGGTTCAAGCAGTCAATTAGTGGATAAGTTTAAATATTTTTCAGGCACAAAATGTTAATGGTATTTAAAAATCTATCATTTCAGGCTCATTTTGTTGTTGGTTTTTGTGGTTTTGTTTTTTTTTATTATTATTCAGAGAGTAACCTTAGTCTCTTGTGCAACATAGTCAAGCAATTTTTTTTTTCTGTTTTGCTTAATCCTTGACTCCAAATACATTAGCACCTTGTTTTGGAAGTCTTGACAGAGATTGCTAGAATTTAAGGTGATAAATTGTAATAAAATGTTATTTCTAATACAACATTTCATGATTTCATGTACCAAAACATTTCAAACATGCCTCATAAAAGACAGTCTATAATAAACTGTGTTAAATTGTTAAGAAGTTGTCCCTGCAAAGACTGATTTTATTACACTTTGTCTAGGGTCTCTGCTGATGCATATTCTTTCAATGTATAGCACAGCAGGAAAATGATCCATCAGAAATGTGAAACTGTGTTTTAATTATTCCTACTATGAAGTTTATGAAATAGAAATTATTTTTATATTCATTTACAAGATTTCTTGAAATACAAACTAGAAACAAATACTGTAAATAATCTGTCCCTATATGATAAAAACCACATATATCTGTCTATAGTGCTACATCTAACATTATACAAGCAGTAACTTAGCTGTAACTGATTATCTTTGTAATAAATACTTAGTAATATGAATTTTCTATTATACAGATCTCCTGGGTTCCTTAGGAAAAGTTTCACCAGAAGCTAGGAAGAGGTCAAGACAGACAACTGAACCAGCCAATAGGATAATCAATACTGTACTGACAGGATGCCCACAATATAAGGGCAAAGGAGAGGCTGGGGAGGACAGGCATGTTTCCGGTTACAGAATCACAGATTCATAGAATGTTAGGGGTTAGAAGGGACCTAGAAGATCATCTAGTCCAACCCCCCTGACAGAGCAGGATCACCTAGACCAAGTCACCCAGGAACAGA
>WYEA01003533.1:86734-119477 GCA_033558465.1 Alcedo atthis
AGCCAGACTTTTCTCAATGTCATCCAATGACAGGACGAGAGGCAATGGGTGCAAGTTGGAGCACAAGAGGTTTAGGAGAAACACAAGAAATAACTTTTTCTCAGTGAAGGTGACAGAGCTCTGGAAAGGGCTGCCCAGGGGGGTTGTGGAGTCTCCATCTCTGGAGGCACTTAAGACCCGCCTGGATCTATTCCTGGGCGACTTGGTCTAGGTGATCCTGCTCAGGCAGGGGGTTTGGACTAGATGAACTTCTAGGTCCCTTCCAGCCCCTAATATCTGTGATTCTGTGATTCTGTATAGGTCTGGGTCCTCTGAAAGCTGGTGAGAGAGAAAAGTGAAATAGCATAACAAATGAGACCTTTGGAACAAAATGAAATTAAGAGAAATGTGAAGACAAGCAATTTTTCTGATAGCTTTAATGATGCTGGGTAACTGTCCTCTCAAATTACAGCAGAACTATACATTACAAATTCTAGAAAATACTACAAAGAGATCTCTTTATTAATGGATTTTGTTTTGTTTTTACAATTTATCCTTGGTGACACTATCAAATTTAAAGGGTCGGGTGTTATTCCTTTGCGTGCTTATCCCAGTTTTGGTGTAACTCCTTTTTTCTGAGGTATCCCAAATTTGCCATGGTGTATGGGAGATGAAATCAGGCCTTCTAGGTATGAAATACAGTAGTTTGTGCTGTAAATATCTGTCTTTTACCTAGAAATTCATAACAACACAGGGTTTCTCATTATATTGCAACCCAGTGGTCCTCTGGCATTTCCTGTTGATATTCTGATGCATTTCCTTTTTTTCTGCAGATGTCCATTCCTTTTTGTATTCGGTATCATAAAAGTGTTGTTTTTCACTTTATTAATGTCTCTAATGGTTTTAGAGGCCCTGAATGTTCCGAATCAAAATTCCATTGTGTGAGGTGTTATACAGTACTGGTTCCAAGACTTTTATAGTCTCAGTTGACAAGTCACAGTGGGGAGAGAGTCACCAGGCACTGTTTTCAAGTGTCTATGTTCACCATGACTTAACAAGCCAAAGGTCATTGAAAGGCATCAGTCTTAGGACTTTTTGTTACTTTTTATACTTACAATTCTGTGTATGTACACCTTACCCAATACACATCAGATGTCAGAGTATCAGCTGTCACAAACCCAAGTCATAAAATCCATAAAACACTCTGAAGGATTTTAAAACTTTTAAATGTTACCCTAAAAGCCACTGTGATTATTTAATTGCCACATTTTCACTTGAGTATTTTGTTAGTCCTCTGACACCTTATTTATCATGATCACAGTTCAAAATACTTGAGTCACAAAAACATTTACTGTATTATTTCTACCATAAATGAATTATAGATTTATAGAATGGTTTGAGTTGGAAGGAACCTTAAAGAACATCTAGTTCCAGTCCCCCTGCCATGGGCTGGGACACCTCACACTAGATTAGGTTGCTCAAAGTCCTATTCAACCTGGCCTTGAACACATCCAGTGATGGAGCATTCACATCTTCCCTGGGAAACCTACTACAGTGTCTCACTGTCCCCAGAGTGAACAATTTATTCCTAACTTCTAATTCCCTTTTCCCATTTGAAGACATTACACCTTGGTCTGTCACTATAAGCCCTTTAAAAGGTCTCTCTCCAGTTTTCTTATAGGTTCCCTTCAGATACTGGAGGGCTGCAATAAAATCTCCCTGGAGCCTTCTCTTCTCCAGGATGAACACAAACATTCAGACTGTCCTCACAGGAAAGTCAATATTGTGTATAATAAAAGTTGACTCTGCAGAAGTCAGTTCTGCAAAACCTCACTTTGGAAGCAGGTCTTCAACTGTAAGCAGCGATAAATCTGTAAAATACAATCCCTGCTTGTACATACAGGGCCCATGATTATAGAACTTATATATTACATTGACTTTACATGCAATAAAAAGTAACTGAAAATATATAGAAGCATATTAAAAAATAAGAGGTTTTTCATACCCTTCATACTTTTAAGTGTATATGCCATTAAATGTAAAATAATATTAAACAAAAAAAGATACACTTTTTAGACAGGTTTTTGAATGGCTCCCTGCCACTGCTTTGCCCCTCAACCAGCAAGCAGCCCAGGGCCAGACCTACAGGCACATATCTCATTTCTCCTGCTGAAGATCCAGGAAAAGTGCACTGTGCTATCAGTACCATGGAATTACTAATTGGTGATTCATCTTCTGTGAAATAACTGCACAATAAAAAAAGCAAGTAGCAGTACTGGAAGATCTTAACTACCAGCAATCAACTGGTACATTAGGATGAGGAAATAAACTGAAGGCTGGTGATGTCTGGTTTTTAACTTAATACAGAATATGCATTTAAGTGTAAAAGGCTGGAATAAAACCCAGATTACAGACAAGGGAGAATGAGGCTTAGGAATAGTCAGGTGGTTGGGAAGTTGAAGAAGACATTTTTCCACATATAATTCCTTTGATCCTCTGTTATACAAACACAAATAGATGGTGAAATTACCTAGTATAAAAAGACTAAGGAAAAAGTACACAAATGAGGGAATTTTACCCCATCCACAACCTGAAAAGGATCATTACTGCTGTTTCCTAAAATAATAAAGTCTTCTTCCTTCCCTGTGAATGCAATGTGTCTATTAGATTGTCCTTTCAGACAATCAGTGTCTCTCTCCCCCTCATGCAGATTTTGTTGATCCCAGTTCCAACTTTACATGTTATGCAGCAAGAAGACATGACATGAAAGTGACCCACTAAATGTTTTTCTGCAGAAGTGCTGCATTATACAACCATACTAGAATGGAATGGGATCAAAGTCAGGCATATATTGACTATAGCATGGCTACCTAAATAAGAATAAATATACGGAGGGTTGTCGAGTAATTTGATCTGGAAATTAATTCTTTAAGAACCCCAGACTTTATATGTATGGTTTTGCCTCTGTGCTATTTCATGACTTTAAAATTATGTATTAGTTCTATCCCTTTGTTTCCTTTCTTAGACAGGGTGACTGTAATTGCTTTATAAATTGTTTCACATGATTCAAATCTTTTTACTATTATTTAAAATAATGCATAGAAAGCTAGTGCTTGATGAAACTTGCTGCACAATAAATCACTGTCTCCACACAGACATATAGTACTTCCCATAAGAAAAAACAATGACACAACACACACTTAAATGGATGAAAACCCTGAGCAACTGTAAAACACAGAAGACTCATGGAGAACTCAGAGAGCCAAGAAGACCTTTTCAATCCTTTTTTTTTCTGTCCTATATTTCCAGTATTTTTCTTTACATAATTGAAGGAAGAACTTCCCTGGGAGTGCAGCTCACAATACATAAATATGAAAATTTCAGCCCCAGCAGCATTTCCCATAACAGACAACACAGAAACATTGCATCACAAAATGATTTTGGGTTGAAAGGGATCTTTGAAGATCAGAGTCCAACCACCCTGCCATGGTGGTTACATCTTCACTAGATCAGGCTGCTCAAATCCCCACCAAATCTGACCTTGAGCACTTCGAGTTATGGGTCATTCACAATTTCTCCAGGCAATCTATTCCAGTGCCTCAACACCCTTATTGTAAAAAATGTCTTCCTTGTGTGTATCCAGTCTAAACCTACCCAGTTTCAGTCTAAATGATGGTTGCGTCTTGTGCTGTCACTACAGACCTTGGTAAAATGTCTTTCTCATGTCCATCTTTATCATAAGCCCTCTTTAGGTACTGAAAGGATGCAGCAAGGTCTCCCTGGAGCCTTCTTTTCTCCAGGATGAACCACCCCAAGTGTCTCAGCCTTTTTTCACAGATGAGGTGTTCCAGCTGTCTGATCATTTTAGTGGTCCTTCTCTGGACCTGCTCCAACAGGAAAAACAGTTGGTTTTCTGGGCTGCAAGTACACATGCCCAGTTTTCATTCACCAGTATCCCCAGTCTGTATTATATGAGAGACTGACAGATCATGAGGTTCACATGGGCCCACTCTTAGAGCTTGTTAAGGTCCCTCTGTAAGGCATCCCTCCTTATAGTGAATCAAGTGTACCACTCAGCTGGGTATCATCCACAAACTTGTTTGCTGAGGGTGTAGTCAATCCCATTGTCTATGTCATTGATGAAGATATTAAACAGTATCGGTCTCAGTATGAAACCTTGAGGAATACCATTTGTTACTGAGTCATTGGACACTGAACCATTGATTACAACTCTTTGGATACAGTAATCCAAACAGTTTCTTACCCATCTAAAAGTCCAGCTATCAAACCCATATCTCTCCAGTTTAGCAGTAAGAATGCTTTGGGGGATCATGAAAAAAAAAGGCCTTACAGAAATCTAGATAGATAACATCTTCATCAAGAGATTGAGTATGAAGTAGATGGCAGAGGGTTGACTTATACTCTCAAGTTTAATCATTCTCATTTCTGGAGTAGGACTGAAAGAGATTCATTGATACCACCTGCACCTCCTAAAACAAGGCTCTCCATACCTTGTTTGCTTGGGTTCTGCTATCAGAGGAAGCAGCAGCAACAGATGCCATTGGGTGTGTGCTGCACAGATGCGGGTATAGGTTAAGGTGTATGGTTGCTTGGACCACACATTTCTAGGACTGGAACTAGTAGCTGCAAGCACCAGTGCTGTGGATATAATGTCCAGATATTTTCTAAAACAGATTGCAGTCTATAGGAATCAAGAAAGTAAGTTGGGCAATGTGCAGAAGCTTGAAACACTGCAAGCTTGGAATACTGCATAGGCAACAGTTAAGTAAAGACTTGCTCTTGGCAAGGGCATCAGCCCAGCTTTTTTTGTTGTTTTGTTTTGTTTTGTTTTCTGAAGATAGGACTGGTATGCGAAACCTCTCTTTTATTCAGAAGCCAGTGTTCCTAACAATAAAAAATTCCATGTACACTAGGTTTGTTTTTACATGAAATATACGTGGCCCTGAATCTAGAGGATGATGCACAGTATCCAAAGCCCGGATGAAGGGAAAACTCTCAAAATAGCTGTTTTTCACATGCTGAATCAATGTGAGAAGTTTGTCCTACATGTGACTACATCTTACTATACTCACCTTTGCCATCCTCAAGAGTGTAAGGCAGAGTAGTCTGTGGTTTGGCTCAAGAGTCAAATGGGAAGATAAAGTGAATAACTTAATCTGTTCATCCATACATTCACTCTTTTGCTTTTTACACTAGTGGCTGGATTTCCCAGCTATGACCTGAACCAAAACACCTTCACCAGACTCTCCAAGTCCCAAAGTCTCCCACTGCTCTTTGTGCTTCACCTGTCTTGCTCCTCTAGCAAGGGATTTTCCATGGCCCTCTGTCGTGTTGGTGATTTTTTAAAATAAATACTTAAAAACCACCCAAACCTGGGACTACTTGATTTTACTATTGGTAAATGATCTTGAGTTTGGCTTCACAAGCATTACCCTTTCGGGCTGAATCACTCTACATTTATAACAAAGGAGCTGAGCACATTTTCTTAACATTGGTTACATCTGCACTCACCCTGTTACCAGATATTAAACATCCATGTTAATCATTTAAAGTTTAATCCAGAAACTCAACGTGGCCGCTGTGGGTGACATCTTGCATAAGGTTATATTTTATGGCTTCTCCCTCGATAGCTCTCAGGTTAGGCGAAAAAAATGCTGTTGCTTGATGTTTAATAGCTTGGACATTATTGTGGAACCTGTAAAACCTCACCCCTGCTGTTATGTGGGTTCTTCATCAACTCTACAATCAGCTCATTATAGCTGCAACATGTTTTCCTCAGTCAAGGAGTTGTAATCTAAAATAAATATTTTTTTTAATATTATAAAAGATTTTTGTCTACTGGTGTTCACTTGTATCAATGCAGCAGTAAAATTGCTTTCACTGGAGCAATATTTTGGTTGGCTACTTACAACAAAGCAAAAGTACTGAGTTGTGATAGATGCTTTCACTTTAATAGTTTGAAAACTGGTCATTGTATAGCTCAGAGCTGTAACATGTCAGCAAAGGAGAAGCATTTCAGTGTTAACTTTGTCCCTTTTGATGCTACAGTTAATTACTGTGGGTGAAGGAAGACCAGCTGACACTTTTGCAGTTAGTAGTTGGCATGACTTTGACAATAGGTTATGTCCATGCGTTTATAAGTAGATTACAAATAAATAATTTTTAGCTTTGATTCATGCCCCTTTCTACTGTGAACTGAACCACAGAAATGTAACTACAGAAATGCACAATATTTTAGTCATGTTTTGCATAGAGGACAACAGGCTTTGGTCTGTCAAACTTCCCTGCCAAAGAAACAGGGAATAAGTTTTTTCATCATAACTGCATTATTTACATATTAATAAGAAATTTGTGAACATCAAAAAACATTCCTGGTTGCATCAATGCAATCTACCAACAGACTAGGGAGACTTGCAGTAGAGCAGAATCTAAACGTCATTGTACCTGTCAACTTGATGCAAAACAAACAACAAATCTATCTTACTCTCAGCAAAATAGGCTGCCAAAGGAATATAAAACAGTTAAGATAAGGGGCCATGAAAAACAAATCAACAAAGGAATGTATAGTATGTTCCTATCTGTTCAAGACTATGAGCATATTCCATGTGGATATACTTCTTGCACAATGTGGGGCAGGAAGAAAAATCATGTATGAATATAAAATTATATGTACAAACATATAAATGTAATTTACATATAAGTGCATATATATGCATACACACATGCAAAAATCCCTCAAATTTTGATGAGAACACAGAGTGCTGCAGCATGGCCAAGAAAATGCGGCAGGAGGATAAAGAAAAGGCTGCAGAAATGCACTGGCCCACTGAATGCTAAGTACTGTTACCTGACTTATAGAGCCACTCAGTCTCTTGTATGCAGTTGCAGGTGTGTTTCCACACTCAGTGGCAGGTTCATAACTGGTGGATGAAACTGCTTAAGTAAAACTGGCAAACTTTAAAAAAAAAAACAACAAACAAAACAAAACAGATGAAAGAAGAGATGTATCTGAGCTCCTTGATATGTGCTGCAGAGCATTAGCTTTCTGTGTTTCCATGTTCTGCTGATCTGTATGACTAAGCAGATAATTCTAAATAGAATCAACAAGGAAACCTGTGCCGTGATGTCCATTAAAGTCTCCAGAGAGACTGAAATCCTCAAAAAGAAGATTGTCTGATTCTTAAATGGCCTGATTCCTTTCAAAGGACTGTTTCATCATTACCTTAAATGGCACAGCTATTCGCTGTGTCAATGTCGTGGAAAGTATGCATAGAAAGAAGGAAAATCCAACACTGCTCAGAGATATAGCTCAAGGCTTATTATCCCATCTCAGGATGATACAGGTTTGGAGTATTTTAGCTGCAATCAAAATCATTGGAAAACTCATACCCAGCAGGACTGGGTTAGCAGAGCAAAAAAAGTCAGAAGTACATTTAACTAGAGTTTCTTTTTTTTTTTTTCCTGAGGGTTTCCACTGAAAAGACAAATATAACATTTCCATATAGGTAGATATGTAGATAAGCAGATAAGTCCTTCAGAGTATAGTACCTGCATCACAATTAACACAGAGAAAATGAAGGTTAAGAGTGAACTCTTGGCCCAAATAAAGTCAGTAGGAATTGCCACAACCTTTAGAGGACCAGATGGTTACCACAGGTATTCAGCCTGGGTCAGTATAACCCAGTCTTATTTTTGGACATTGTTTGTGAACATATTTTTTTCTTCAGTGGTTAGAATATGTTGAAAATACTGAACTTCTAAGCTAAAGAAAAGTGAAAGTAGAAAAAAAAAAGTGATTTGTGTGCATGATAAAAGTGTTTTTCTGAAAGCAATAACACAGCATGAGGTCAAGCATTACACAGGTTGCATTTGCGACTTTATATCTGCTGCCAGATGAATACAATTCAGGGCCTGTTACCCTCGCCTGCAGTACTGTTTCATAGTTATGAAGTCATGACAGCTGTGATTGCCGGCGTGGAGAATAAAGTCTGCGGAAAAAGTTTGGATAGCTTCCCACTGCACACCAGCCAAAAATAAGTTAGCTGGAATTAGAAGAGGAGAAATCTTGCAGGGGGAGAAAAGCAGGATAACCTACTGATGTTTTAGACTGAGACACAGGCTGAGGTATAGCAACTCCCTGACAGATCCTGACTCCACTCCAGTCTCTGTGAGATCCCGGAACTGATGAAAAGTCCAAGGTGTAACCAAGAATCCATTTTGGCTAAGTGTGTCCTACCTCATGGAAATTGGTACTTCCCATTTCCTGTGTCCCTGGAGATTTACAAGTCATTTGAATTAATTTCACTCCCAGCTTAACAATAACTGTGCAAACACACCACCTCCATCCTTGCACCTGAGGAAACATTTTATATGATCCATAAACTCACAGTGTCCCACTTGAATGTGGGAAGCAGGTGCTAATCAATAATGTATTGCCAATTTTTAAACAAGGGGTCTCCACAGACATAATCTCCCTTAACTGTGACAAATGCTCAATTCCCTCTATGACTTCAAAGTATTTGAAAAGCCAGGTCTGATTTATTCTCTCCTCATCTATCATCTGTGGAAAAATCTTGTTTTCATAGCATGCAAGCAAAGCAACAATGCTTTACAAATTGTTAATGGAAAATGTTTCTGTTTCATTTGTGAAAAATGAGGATATTCAGTATGACATGCAGTACATACAGTTTGGTTCTGCATGTTGATGTGTATATGCCAGAGAGATTGCCAAGATTTTTTCTGTAACATACAGTAATTGGTATTTCCTACAATTATAGATTTATCATGTGGAGAGATGTGTATTCTTCGGAATACCCTAGAGGAACCTCACAGAGAGGTCACTTCTTTTGAGATGACAACAAAATGTCTAGAGAGGTGGATGTATCAGACACACAGTAATGGAAGCTGACTACACACTTTTCATAGGCCATGAAGAACCACACATATGTGACCAATCCAGGTGGGCATTATAATTTTCACTCAATTAAATTATATTGAGCACACCTGTATTAAGCAGGATCTTCCCACTCTTCCAGGAAGCAGCAGGTGCACTGACACTAGTAATATAGAAAAAGGATAATATAAAAAAGGACAAAATGAGGACTAAAAAGGAAATTAGATATTACACTTTGAGTCAAGCAAGATGCCCATAAGCATATTCAAAGGGTTGAACTTCTGCCTGACACAGTGAGAAGAGTTTTGACTCATTTTCACAATGACAATTCACAGAAGCCTAAAGATATTATGCCAATGATCTGTTTTACTTGTATGTCTCAAAAAACATCCCTTGACTAAAACCCTTGCTAGATGGTGATAAAGTTCACTACCATACAACAGTGACAACAACCACAATGTCTTTTAATTTTTTTGCTCCAGTTCATGTGGGAAGAACTCATCCTTGCCTTATTTAGAAATAAACTATTATTATGGAACTATCCACTATATTAACACAAATGCAGAGTCAGACTGTTTGACTTTTCTAATCTCTATCTGTTTATGATTTAAAGGTATTTAAAGCCAGGAGAAGAAAAAAAAATAGAAAATTAAACAGTAAAAAACATATACAAGGGGAATATTAGAGAATGAAACACCCCCTTTCTGTCTGTCCTCCTTCATCAATTGCATCACCACCATCAGTGGTTCAATTTCTCAGGAAACAATTTCCATCAAAAGAAAAAAAAAAAAAAGGAGATTAACAGGTAATTTCAAATCCTCCTTAAAAGTTTCTTCTTCAATATCATTTAACAGCCAGGGGCTAATGGAGGGCTAAAAGACAGATAAGAAAAATGTGAACTGCTTCTTGCATCTTTAAACCAGCTATAGACAACAAGAAAATTAAGTCATAAACTAGGCTGGAGAAGTATCACCAAGGGCAAAGTTTGACCCACTCTGTAGCTGTAACTACACTACAGCCATAGAACAAGTAGCTACTCCAGCAAAAAAGCTAAACTGTGTTCAGAACTCCCACAGCTTCCAATGTCTTAAATACACACACATATACCCCTTTTTTTGTCTACTGCATACTTTCACCATTTTTTTCCTTTGTGTTTGATTTCTCCCTTTGTCTTAGCTTATGGTTTTGGAAGAGAAATTGAGTCCTTTAAGATAAAACACTCATCTAAGCTAGAGAACAGAATCATGTTTCATTTCATCAGTGCAAGACACCTAAATGAGGAGCCTCAAAGCCAGAGTGAGATTGTTTTCAGCTCTGGACAAAACTCCCAACCACCAGAGATGGTCACTGTCCACAAGCCAGTGTTTGCTAGAAATAATTTAGCACAGGAGAAAAAAAAAGTGTTAATTGAAACACAATCAACATATGTAGCACTTTATAGAAAGAGCACCAGCACACTTGCAAGCAGCTGGGTAGGGTAAGGAGGGAAAATAACATATGAGGAGCATATATATGTCAGAAGTAGAAGTGCAACCTGACATTGCAGTTACAGGCTGAGATGCTTTACTTATTTGTAATTATGCTGATTCTAGGTCTCCAAGATTAGACTAGGAGAAAGAAAAAAAAAATGGAACATCATCTGTTTGGCAACATCTTCGTGTTAATCAAAGAGATCTGTCCTTGAAGTTCTTAATTAAAAGCAAACAAACAAATAAACAAAAACAACAACAAACAAAAAACAAACAAACAAACAAACAAAACCAGTAGTAACCTGAATACCTTTGATTTACATGACACTACCTCTGAGTCCTTAGCATTATACCAGAAGGAAGTTGGGTTGAAAAGACAAAGCTATTTTTACTTGAGACAGAGGAGCGAGTGTAGAATTAAGATGGAATGGTAGTCATTGGTATTTGTCAAGTCCACAGGGCAGCACTTTGTTTTTTCCTGTCTTAAGGGCTTTGTTCTGCATCACGGCTACTTCTCTGCTTCTGGGACTGGTGTTTTCAGAGGCAATTTCTGTGCACAGACACGTGCAGGCACACTGTAAATAGAGGTGTAAGCGATTGCTTGTTGTATGTGACATTGTCTGGTAGTATTTGCCTAAATTAGAAATAACAGGCACGCATCCCTTCCTGTTTTCCCATTGATCTTGCCTTTGTGTATTGTATCTGATGTACATTGGTTGGCTGGTACAAACCTTGCAGCTGCTCACTGTGTCCTTCACACTACTTGATCTTGGTTAGGAGTTGGTTGAACTGGTTAATGAAGCTGAAGTCAACAGATAGATCCAAAAAGTAATATAAACCTAATATATTTTCCTTATGTGCTATTTATTTGTGATATATTTTCATATCTGTTTTAATACATTATGTTCTGTGAGAGTAGAGTCTGCAGTAACGAGAATGACTGTGCACAAAGGAACAACCCAAAGAAGCACTGGGCAAGAGAGACACTAGCTCCTTCTCATAAACACAAGTTCTCAAATTCTCATACTTTCATCCGTCATGTAATTCATAATCCATTGAAATAATTATCTAGGGAAGGCCAATTAAATCAAAACAAAAAAAAAAACAAACCTGCTTTTTGGTTCATTGGTTGGTTTGTTGGTTTGTTGGTTTGTTTGTTTGGCTGGTTGGTTGGTTGGTTGTTTTTTTCTGGGTGGAGGAGAAATGAAATTAGTAAAACTATTTTTGTTTTTCTTATCCACCAGAAGGAACCACCAAACTGACTGGGTTTCCATTTTGAGAAAAAAATGCCCTCACTTACTTAACAATTGTTTGCACTGTTTCTGGAAAGGGTGGGCAAATTCTTCCCATTTTTATTGCCCAACACCATGAGGGAGGAGAGGAGCACAGGAAAGGTCACCAGTTGTTGTGACTGGAAATTACATGTTATTATACATGCACAATGAAACAAAAGAAATGTAGAAACACTGAAAAATATCAACAAGCAGAGCTGGACCCCAGTTTGCTGTGCTTCAATATGGGCTATGTCTGCCCATGAGAACACAGTAGGTCAGTGTATTGCCACTATCAGAATTGTGACATAAATCTGCATTTAAAAATCATACTTCCCTTCTGTGCAAAACTCTAGTGCACTGAAAGAAGACTACAGTCTTACTTTAAAACTGCTAGACAGCAAAGAAAAAGATGCTCACGGTGCTGTGAGCTGTACACTATACTCATTAGTGACTGCATTTTGTGATCTGCCTTCTCTGGCCCACATCCAGGAAAGCACAAAGTATACATTTAATTTTTAGCATGTGTGTAGAATCATTAACTGCAAGCACATGCTAACATGTTTTCCTCATTGCTGCTTTGGGTTCTGTTATTTAAAATAAAAGGCAGCAGTGGCTTTTAGGGGTTGAGAATGTTTCTGAGGATACCTAAATGGAAGTGCTAAAACCTTCTCACTGCATTAAGAATAGCAAGACAACAACATTCTTCTGATTGACATTATATTCCTGCATAAATACTGTACTTTGAATAAGCTTTTTCAGGCAAACCTCTATCTGTTTGCATGCATGTTGATTCATGCTACTAAACTGAGCAGCATGGGGAGAAGGAAAAAAGTGGTGTATTTTCAGCATATGATGTATACTGCTCTCACTTCAGCAATGTAGCTATCCTGCAGCTGTAAAGAAGTTACTTTTCCTTAGAGTTATAGCAGTGCTATAGTAATATATTCTAGCCTGATTTCAATCCTGACAAGCACATGCCTGCCTCCAGGCATGCATCTCCCTGTCCCCATTTGGTATGGATCTGTCAGGAAGGAAAAGCCTTCCTGAGGCCGAATTTCTTGAGAACTTCCTCTGAAACAGCCTCAGACTTTGCAGACATTATTCCCCCGTGTCTCTGCCTGCAAGTTATCCTGTGGTGAGTCATGTGGGGAGACATGCAAAATGAACTCCTGGCTTCAGTGAAGTCAAAAGACAGGCAACATGAAACTTATCTCATTTTCACACATTCTTCAGTGTCATTAAGAAATGATAGGTTTCTTCTTTGTATGCCTCCTTCTCAAGCTGATACAAGTATGCTATTATGCCTGTGAAAGAGCTGACAGTTTAGCACCATGATCATACACCTACATGGTGGCAGGTGGGAAACTTAAAATTAAGCATGTGTGGAGTGGTGGGCTTGTGCCCAGGCCATTGGACAGTGTTGTGTCGTACGGGATGTGATAAGCACATATTAAGGGTGGGTGACTAAAGCTGCATAGACCCATCTCCATTTACAGGGGCTGCCTGTGCTCTGTGTTGTAAACAGCTGGGCACTGCACGTAGGGGTTGCCCAACTCCCAGCAGTTTTTGTGCTCAGAAGCCCAGGAGCTGCCACATTGCAATGCCCATGACAGTATCTTCTGGGCATGAGAAAGGCTTTAGCACCTGGGCAGCAAGCTGAGGGACTGATGTCTCTGCACTACCTTACTCATCACCAGTGCTGTACAAACACTGCAAAACAAGGTAAGTGTAAATTAAATAATGTTTCCTAAAAAAAACCAACAAAACAAACCAATTTTTTTTTAAATCTAGATTTTCCCTGGGATTCAGAAAAAAAAATGAGTCTGGGTCTGAATTTGTCAAAATTTAATTTATCACTGCAGAAAATGTCAGAAGAGATACATGTTCAAGCTTGAAGGTCAAAATTCCACAAGAAATTAAACTTTTTAACCAACATTCTTTGTCTCATATATGACATATAGATTTGTACTGTTCATTTGTACTATTCTGCAATAAGAAACCAGTGCATAGTACAGGGTGGGGGGGCAGGGGGGAAATGGCAATACACTGTGTCTGTCTGTTATCTTTTGAAAGTTCTTTTGAGAAAAAAAAAGGCACAGACACTAATCATTAAGGCCACTATTGAAGAGGCTCTTTACTAATGAAAACCAGAAATTGCCCCTTCTGATATATGTGCATCATCTGAAAGCCAGGGGTTTGGGTTTGTTTTGTTTTTTGTTTGTGTTTTTTTTTTTTTTTATCTCAGTATTAAGATTATTCTCAGGAATGATATTATGCTGAAACACAGGTCCAGTTAATATAAGCATCAAGTACATACTGGAACCTTTTAATACTTGAACAAGAAACCACTGATATGAGGGTTGTGCTGATATTTAGTCATAACTACATAAATTTATTGTTTTTCTGCTGTAATCATTGGCTATGCAGTTACAAGAGACCAATAATAAGTTTGTAAGTGATTAGTGACAAAGATTTCTTTTGTTGTATATAAATGAAATAAAAGCCTCAGGCTAATTTTGCCAGCATGTTCATATGATATCATTTCCTGAAAATACATGAAAATTAAAAAAAAAAACAAACCAAAAAAACATATACATGAAGAAAAGGTTTTCAAATCCTACAGAAAAAACAATTACCTCAAGAAATATGCTTGGTTTCTACCTAAGAAAATGGATTTAACATTGAGGTTATTGAGAGAATTCAAGTAAAAATGCTGTTGCTGTCTTGATGCAAGGCTAAGAGCATTTATTTTGCAGCGAGTTACCTGCTTAGAAGACTATAATTCAATGGCAATATTTTCTGAGTGACCAATTGATTTGGCGAGACCTTGTTTTCCTGTTCTTTCAGACTGTGACTTTACATAGAGTGGTGACAGCCAATCCAGCTGATTTTATAAGCTATTCTACTGAATGTAAAGGCTTCACTCTGAATTTACACCATCACAGCCAGATGCAGAATTTAATCAAATTATCTTTGTAACAACATATAATTAAGCATGACAGACATGTTTACCCCAGAAAACACTTCTGTACTGTAAGAAAGATAGTAAAAATAATTATACTCATTAAAATCCACAAGGCCTTTTTACCGTGTCCTAAAATCTTGTGCTGACCTTTTTCTGAATTTCCCAGATACACCACAGATTTTCTAAAGGATTTCTGATCTTCAGATAAGTTTAGACTGGTGACTGAACCAAAAAGTTGTTGTGTTTTTTTTTTTTTCCTGGCTAAAGTCTCTCAAGTCTCAGTGTTAGGCCAACAAGCATATATTTTCCTTAGGATTCTGGATGGAAATGCCACTACATTGCTCTTTGCATGGGAAGCTGATTTTTTTCTTGTGTCTTTTTGTGGAATAGTCAAATTTCCTGTTATCCCTTGAGCTATTCAAAAGAATGTAAGAACCAGAGTGATGCCATTGAAAGTGTCTACAGTGAACTTTCTTATTTTCGTTTCTTCTTTACTAACTATATTTGGCTAGCAACATAATTTCTGAAATGCTGTGAAGAAGGTTATGAGGTCTAACCAAATTTGGATGAGATTTCCCATCAGCCCTTATATAAGCATATAATCTTTCCATGAATACTGCTGGCTAAATTAAATTAAAGCTAAAATAAATTAAAGCAAAGGTGTGAAAACTCCCAAATTTTAATTATGAGACCCTATTTTTTCGTTACATGGGTCATAAAATTACAATTTTGAAATCTGTACCACTGATACAAAATCCCTTAATGCTTCATATTGCTTCACTAAGGGTGACAATGCAAAGTGTCATTGTGACATTTGGGTGACATTCAGACAATGCTGGATCTTTTCCTCACCAACAAGGAGGGTCTGCTTGAAGCAGTGAAAGTTGAAGGCAGCCTTGGTCTTAGTGATCACAAGATGGTGGAGTTCAAGATCTTGTCTGGCAGGAACAGGATATCGAGCAGGACTACAACCCTGGATTTCAGGAGGGCCAGCTTTGGCTTTTTCAAGCAATTACTGGGTGAAATCTCATGGGACAGGGTACTAGAGGGCAGAGGGACCCAGGATAGTTGGTTAACATTTACGAACTTCTTCTTCCAAGCTCAAGGTCAGTGCATCCCAGCAAGCAGGAAATCAAGAAAGGAGCCAGGAGACCTGCTTGGTTAAGTAAGGAACTGCTAAGCAAACTTAAGTGGAATAAGAGAGTCTACAGATCATGGAAGGAAGGGCTGGCCACCTGGGAGGAGTACAGGACTGTTGTCAGAGAATGTAGGGAGTTAACTAGGAAGGCTAAGGCCTCATTGGAACTCAACCTGGCAAAGGAGGTCAAAGATAAAGGACTTGTTCAAATCTATTGCAGGAAAAGCTAAGGTTAGAGGCAATGTAGGCCCTGTGCTGAATGAGGTGGGTGCCCTGGTGACAGAGGACACAAAGAACACAGAGTTACTAAATATCTTCTTTGCCTCTCTCTATAATGCTGGAGACTGTCTTCAGGAGCCCCTGACACCTGAGGCACGAGAGGATAGCATGAGAAAGGAGGCTGCCCTGGTTGATGAGGACTGAGTTAAAGAATAGTTGAGTAATCTGGACATCCGTTAGTCACGGGTCCTGATGGCATTCATCCATTGGTGCTGAGGGAACTGGCACAGGTCATTGCCAGACCACTCTCCACCATCTTCATTAAGTCATGGAAGACAGGAGAGGTGCCTGGGGACTGGAGGAGGGAAAACATCACTCTAATCTTCAAAAGGGGTAAGAAGGAGGACCCAGCAAACTATAGATCAGTCAGCTTCACCTCCATCCCCAGCAAGTTAATGGAGCAACTTATCCTTGGTGTTATCCTTAGGCATATCATGGACAAGGGGACGGTTAGGAGCAGTCAACATTGTTTTACCAAGAGGAGGTAATGTTTGACCAACCTGATAGCCTTCTATGAGGACGTAACCAGGTGGACAGGTGATGGTAGAGCAGTGGATGTGGTTTATCTTGATTTCAGTAAAGCATTTGACACTGTCTGCCACAGCATCCTTCTAGCTAAACTGAGGCAGTGTGGTCTGGATAATCAAGTAGTGGGGTGGATTGGGAAGTGGTTGAAGGAAAGAAGCCAGAGAGCTGTGGTCAGTGCAACAGTGCTCTCTTTCCACCCTCCTTTTTCCAAAAAGATGGCTCTTCTAGAACCTGATTTGCCCCACATTATCTTGCAGTCATCTTATGACTGCTTGGGAAGACAGTAGATAATGCAAGTTTGTAAAATTATTTGCTTGCTACCTTGCTAGCAAGTAGGGACAACAAAAGTGTATTTGAACTGGGAAACTCCAAGTGGAGTAATAGCACTGAGGGCATGCACAGAGTGTCCACCCTCACTTTGAACTTCAAGAGCTGTTGACTTCATAAATGAAAACTGAAAATTTAATCTCATCTGTCCCATCCTGATGCTTGTGGCTTCTTGAAAGAATTTTTACTTCAAGCTTATAGGAAAATTGAATGTATTGACTACATCATCCTTCCCTGTCTAGCCTATTAGTAAGCTAAGTGTAAGTGAAGGACTAGAATGCCTTCTAAGGGGAGAAAAAGGTAAAAAAAACTTTCTTTCTATGAGCTGTTATCACCAGTATTGCTAAAGAGAATGTGTATCTACCTGTTTGGTAGAGAAAAAGACACATCTTGATCTTGCCTCAATAGTATCTAGTGTTACTGAATCATCCAGTATAAATTATCATGAAAAAAAACCCCAAATTTATTCAGGACAAGTGACCTAATTATAAATGAAAGAAAGGTTAACAGATTGTACTCCAGTATGCATTCAAAATCCTGTTGAGTTGCTGATGGCATTAAAGGACCTATTTATTGGAGCCACAAGTGAATGCCATAGATTCCTAGGAGAAATGTGGAAACCTTATCAGTTCTTCTCTCTTTAAATTAAATTGTGGGGAAGGAGGAAGCAGGAACCATCAAGGGAGCAATGTGAAAGAATAGACCCTGAGCGAGTGTGATATTTTCACTCTTTCACATAACATCTGGACTCCAGATATCCATTGGTACATGCAAGTCACTGCAGATGCAATTGAAGAACATAGCAAGCATGCATTGCTTGATCTGGGTAATTTTGGCAAGGGGATGTAGCAGAGCCCAAAGCTGTAATGATTTACTGAGAATTCATTTTCAGTCACAACTAGTTTCATTTTAAATCAGTAGGAATTTTCTTTGTTTATTAGGTTTACCCATTGATCCAGAGAAATTTACATTTCTGCAGGTATTTGTGCACTCAGCTTAAGTCAATATTTCTTCCTTCCTGTGAGAAAATGTGACCCATGTGTGTGTCATTCTAGAAATATCAGAAAGAGGAAGAGTCATCAATTTGTCCCTTAAAGACTGCATTCTCACTGGGACACTTACCTTCCTGGGATTATTATCAGAATAGGATTTAGCACTCCTATTAATATTAGCAACTAAGGTATTTCAGGAGAAATCTTTTTTTTTTTTTTGTCATGCAGGAGGGAAAAAATATATATTCAAATGTAAAGGAGTGAATGAATGTCAGCAACAAAATATAATTTTCTGGATAATCTGAAGATGGCTTCTATGAACACTGTATTTATGATCTTTCATATTTTTTGATAGACAGCAACTTCTCATCTTAAAAAAACCCAACCAAACAACAAAAAAAAAAAAAACAAACAAAAAAAACCCCTTCATTTCCTCTAAAAAACAAATGTGAGTGACTACCTGAGAAGTACAGTTGCCAAACAAGTAGATCCTCAGTTGAGTAAGATCTCTCTATTCTTTCTGTTTCTTTTATGGCATCCTTCTCAACATTTGGAGTTGTGCTTCATGAGCTCGAGCTTGGTACAGAGGTCTTATATTAAGACCTGAACGTGTTTCATTAAGTTTGTCTATACTGAATGGTTTCCATTTGTGGTGTGATTTGATTGGGCAACAGAGAAGATCCTACACTGTTCACTGAAAATATCAGTCTGACATTACCTTTTGCTGTGTGAGGCATCTTCTTGAGCTTTTGGAGAAACGGGCCTTGCACTCATTTTTCATGTGACCACATGTTTCTTCGCCTGCTTATTTAAACTCGTTTCAGCCTGCTGCCATCTGGCCTACAGTGTGTAACGGGAACTAACATGATAAAGCAAAAGTAACTGCAGACATCATACTAACAAGCACAGCTCCTCACATTTCATGAAGACATGAAACTTACAGTAGAATTTTTCCAGATTAGTATCCATCATCTGAGGTAAAGCAACAAAAAGGGTTTTTTTTGAATGTGCCGTTTCACTGCTACCATTAAAATGTGTGGTTCCTGAAGTAAAGTGCTGCCTGCTTGTTTATTAAGTAGAGGATTTTGATGCACCATGTATTAATGTCTAATAGGTAACTAATGACAACTAATGTGTCATGCATATAACTGGTCTGTACTGTGCTGTGACATTTATTTCACAGTAATTTGAGGTAAACCACAAACCTGTTGCAGTACTCTTAGCAATTCTGAAGCAAAGGAGATACTTAGGAGATCACTTTCCCATACAGCTTTCTAGTCCAAGTTGTTGTTCATTTGTCCAAGTTGTCTTTTTCTGAAGTCCAACAGAAAAAAAAGGAAAGAAAAAAAAAACAACACATAATCTCTTGCAGCTCTAATCTCAAATGCAGCCACTTAGAAACCCTGTTCCTACTGCTGCTATTTTATACAAAATACCATCAATTAGCAGGTATGCACAAACCCCAGTACGGCTGCTGGCAGAAGTACAGGACTTGCTGCAGCTATAAAAGCAGCCTAGACACACTCACCTCATATAGGGACCTATGCAAACACTTCTAGCACTAGACTAACATGGGGCCCAGAGGCAAGAGAGGCTTAATCTGCTAAAGTACAAGACAACCTTCTGCATCAATATTTGCAGGTTGAAAAAATAGAGACATTTGAGTGTTTAAGGTACATCAATCAATGTTGTATTTCCACTGTCACTGGTATCTAGAACAGTAGTTGCCTGCTGCTCACAGTGTATTATTCTGCAAGGCGCTGTAATTTTTGACCTGAGGCTGACTACTGCATGCACAAAGATGGACAAAGACCCTCTTGGTTATCTCATGGGCTGACTGAAGAAATTACATCCTAGAGACCTTATAAATGTTGCAACCATGTCCATTTCAGTGGGTGAGATTAGATGTGTGAGTGCACAAAGAATAAATTTATGAAAGGGAGGACTGCACAAATTATTTGCCAGGGATAGCAGAGGATGCATATTTCTCATATCATCTCGTTTTTGGGGTGATCATCTGGAGCCAGATGTCCCTGTAACATCTGGATAGATCTTTGCAGACAAGTAACTCTGAAGCCTTCTCTGCCTGCAGCATGGAAAAGGCATGTGTCTTATCAGCTGGAGGGGTTTTCAGATAAGGTGGTGGAGGGAAATGCAAACAGCATGCCTTCCCACAGACTCTCAGTCAGCCTCCACAGCCTCATTCCTCTCATCACTCTTTCAAGTCTCTTGGGCCACTGTCCAGTGCAGACCTATCTGCTGCTTAACAAACTCAAGCTGTGGTTTTCAGGCTGATAAATAATTATGCTAATTAACAGGTTGGAGGAAAATGTGATGTTATTTCTGTGGAATGTTCTGAGAGGCTGGAAACACTTAACTGCAAAAACGACATGTGGTGGAATAACCAATAATTTGCTTAAGAAACCCACATCTGGTATGCCTGCTAGAAACAGGGGTTAATAGTCTGTCAGGGGCAGGCAGTGGCAGTGAGTAGCCCTAGGATAAACAAAAAAAAGCCTTAACGGCAGGAAATGGTCTTGTTCTCCTAGCATAAGCATTTACATTGGCTGCTAACCAGCAAGAGATGTAAAAAGAGTTGTTTAGTTTACACTTGTAAAGAAATAGAGATGGAAACAAACAGTCTTTTGCATTTCATGTATCTGTGAAAAGGAATAAAAGCCACTGAATGTAGCTAAAAATGGTAATAATATCTATGCTCCACACTAAGAAGCTGTAGACTTGGCAAAAGTTTCTATTCATAAAAAGGGAGAAGGATTACTTAATTTATTTTTGTATTATTTAAATAACTGTCAGATAATTACATGCATGACTTAAAGTGACTGCTTATGCAGAAAAAGGGGAGGGGGAACATAAATGGGGAAACTTGGTTAATTGATTCAGTTTTACATCTTTTTTTCTTTTTTTTTTTTTTTAATTTTTATTAAAGAGTTGACCCTTATTTTTGTCCAAAGGTCCAAATACCACTTGTGATAAAAAGGAAGACATTCCCATTTGACACAATGGTAGTCAGGAAAGGATCTGGACCACAATGCTAGGAACCTTGCATTGGTATGGGATTGCTGCAGCACTTACAGGCACAAATGAGAAAGCCACATTTTAAGATGGTCTGAAATGTAAATAAATGTAAATAATATTTGTCAAGATTCAGATGAAGCGCTCTGTGTGTGGCAAGCTAAATCTGTATTTATAGGAGTTAAAGAAACACACAATATGCTCTGGATATGCTAAAGACCATGCATAAATACATTGTTGGTTCCTAATTTTGTTTAAAACAAACTAGAAATGTTCTATCTGTAGTTGGTGGTTTTTTTGATGAAGTGGTGCAATCCTTGCAAAGACTGCTGTTACATCTGAGTTGAATTTTTTTCCACAAGAAAACATTATACCTCGGCAGATGTTGGCAGCTTTCTTGCTTTCTGGACTACTGGACATGGCAAGCTAAATTTTCTTTAACAGTCACTCTCAGAGATGTATATTATACCTCATCAAAATAAAGAGTTGTGGTCTTTTTTCAGCCCTGAGAAATACAGTATATGAACGTTACCACTTTCACTACATTAGTACAAGTTACTGCCTTGCAAATGACAGTCTTTCACAGCCTCACATTTTAGTGTCATGTCTCATTTCATAAGGACATCATGTTTTTTCTAGTGTTCTAGCACACAACCAACGTGACACTGAAGCTTGGAAAGCTTTCTCTTGGCAGCAAGATCCCCAGGCCACATGTTGATATCTGAGGCAGGAAGCAACAGCAATAAAATTACTGAAATGTCTCATTTACCTGCAAATACAACTAGTAGTGCTGAGCTTGTGTGGATACAGGTATCATTACCCATCCTCTACTCTGTGATGTGTTCTTGTCTGAGGCTGCAGCCTCCCATATGAAAGTTGAATAAGTTCTGGTGCTTTCCAATGTTTTTTGTGAGCATCCAAGGCACACTGCTGCCAGAAGAGTCTGTCCTCTAACACTGCTTCCCTACAAAACAGCAGATCAGAGGAAATTGCTTATAGAAAACAAAAAATGCCAAGAAGAAGCCATCTCAGACAGTAGTGCTTCCACATTCTCCACCTGCTGTGCTGGTAATGTGTTGTGATTACACAGCTCTCGCATGCAATACTTACCCATGGGTCCACATATACTTGGGCTGTGTTTTAAATTGTCACATTAATAGCACAGGGCTGGAATAACTGCAGCCTTCCAGGAACAGAACCAGAGATGGAAACCATAAAACCTGTGCTTGATTTTTTGTTCCTCTGTGTTCTGGTTCATTCATGTAGATAGAAGTGAGGCAGTCCATTTGTAAGAAAAAGACTAGGTCTTATTCGTGAATATCTCTAAATGTAAGAACTCCAATAAAGATAGAGCAGTTAACATGGAATTTCTGTTCAAGTAGCAAGTGACAAAAAGATAATTAGTTTTAGGAATGGTGATAAGATATTATTTGAATTCTTAGAACTTCAATAAGCTTTTTCTTAGTTTGAATTCTGCTTGAGCTGCATATACCTTTTTGCAATATTCTCAGTCCAAGCACATCTATCATCCTTTTGCTTCTAAGAAAAATTCTGTGTGATGAAGAGTGCAGGAAAAAATATGTAAAATAAATATTAGTATTGCAGCAAAGATCAATCATTAAAAATTGTAAATCTAGTTGTATATTTTTCAGTGAAATCATTACTCAAGGAATACAACTATTCACCACAGAAAAAAAAATAACTCATCAAATATCCATAACTGTCCGGTTTTCATAGTACTTCCATTGACAAGGCAAAATGGTGTCATTTGTGAGAGATTTGCATAATTTCATATAGCTTTTGCTTAACTTGGATGAAGTTTGACTGGACTGATCTGTAAAACTACAAAGAATCTTCTGCAAGCAACTCCAATGCTTGCAAACAGCAAACAAGAACTGTCTTCGTGTTCCATTGAAGTGCTTTGAGCTTCTTCCTTTTGGGAGAAGACCCCAAGGACGCTCACAGAAAGGCAAGGAGAGCCTTTCTTTTCTCCTGAAAATCACACATGGGGATGTTTTATGTAGACTGGCATGCAGCAAAAGCTGCAAGCAGTAAGAAAGGACTCATCACCAGACCTCAACACTCTCAAAGCTTGTCCATTGTCTAGCAAGACCCCAGCATTGGACTTCTCACCGCATCTTTTCCCTAGGGAAAAGCTAAGTTTAAATGTAGGAGCAGTTATCTAGGTTTGGGATATAAACTGAAGTGTTATGAATGTTTTCCCTCCCTCTGAAAATTACCTGGACTGTAACTATTAACTGGATATAGCTCTAAACATAGTTTGTTCACATCTAATCTAGTTTATCCAAACCTATGCAGATAAATAAATAAATATTTCACAAAAATCTTAAGCAAACAAACAACAACAAAATCCCCCACATTTTTGCTAGGGTCTAAATATCTCATTTCATAATTAATTTATTAATATTAATTTATGAATAGGTTTTGCATAAATAGGAAGTTCATAAGCTTCCAATGCATTACTGAATCAAACTTCTACTTGACAATTCACTGTGATGGAGCATGTGATGAAACTGATAAAAATATCCTTTATTTCATCTCTTTGGAAAGGTCTTTCCCTCAGGAATGGAATTTCTGTGTTTGAAAGAAAAGTATCAGGATTATAGCAACATTATAGGGGTAGACAAGGGAAGCTGTTCAAAGAGAAAACATATTTTTTTCTAGCAGATGATGTGGAAAGTAACCAAACAGTTGTCTTTGGACTGCATTTTCTTGATATAGGCCCCACTTACAGAAGATATTGTTTTCAGCTGGGTAATATGAGGTGAAACAGTGTTCCAATCCTAAATAAATAGCCAAATATTAAAATTTGGGGTATATTTTGTCTGCATTAATATCCAGTCTATTTAAATGGTCTTGGCATGCTTTTGGCCTCAAGAACTTCCTGTGATAATCAGCACCAGAACTGAATTATGCATTGCTGTCAAAAGATATTTCTATAACGAATATCATTTCACTGGTTTGTTTTAAGATTATTAAATGTTCTTTTATTCCTAATATCCTTGAACTTTATTTACATATCTCATAAAAGTATAAAGGAAAATGTATTTGTGGAAGGATGAAGTCTGAGTCATGGTTTGAACAAAAAGCTAATAACAAAAGTAATTATTCAATCTGGAACAAAATGCCAGTGTATACCTGAATAAATGTAGTAAAGCACAAAAATATTTGCATGGGAATATCACTGGGAAGCTTCTTGACCACACTTTTCATATCAAGTCATTTCATTGCTTGTCAATATCTACATGCATGTGAAACAGGCAACTGTATTTGTTTTACATGCATATCTAGGAGTACTATTTAAATCTGAAAGTTTATTGTTCAAAGGAGCAAAATGTCCTATGCCTATGGTTTTTCACAGTAAGCACTCTCACTTGTAATCAGAGTAAGTGAATGTTGTGTTTCCGAATAAATAACCTGTGTGTGTAGACAAATATTCCCGATGATCATTTAAATAATAGCATTTAACTAATTTAACAAATAGTGTGATGATTTAATATTTGCAATACACCAAGTTTGTGAATTCCAATGAGAACTGGAGCCTGAATGCACTACAGCTTTATGTGGAAGCCACAAGGATGATATGCGGGCTGCTCCATTACACTAAACATTGAGCTTTCTCAGTATTAATTACTGTGGGAAAGCAATTTGAGTAGCTCCCATCCTTTTGCTCCTTTTGAAGCTTAACATTAAAAGAGATACTCCCCACACACAATTACTATTGACATCAACAGGAATGACACATGCACCTAACAAGTGAAACCAGACACCATTCCTTACATTTGCAGCTTAGGTGTTGTGCAATTCCACCTCCTTGTTAAACTGTATTTTTAAATGCCTAATACTTTTAATAACCCGTTTTCAAAAAGGTTATTTTCATTAATATTGGGTTATGACATACAACACCTTCTAATCTGGACATTTAAAATTCTGTTATATTTCATGCATATTGAAGGTTACTGGTGAAACAGGGCCAAGGAAAGTAATAATTTAATTTTAATTAAAATACTGATAGCAGCATTAAACATATTCTGTTAAAGTTTATGACCCAAATTTCCATTTATATTTCTAAATCCACCAGGCATATTCTGAAGTGGACATATTTGGAGGGAAATTAACAGGAATATTAAGAAGCTCATGTTGAAATCAGAAAGTATTCCCCAACATGTTTAGATTGGAAAGCGAGTCACTACACCGACCACTGACCCCAAACATCCCACCTAAGTTTTGGCACATCTGGGCAGATCAGAGCACTCTGACACTGCAGCATGACCTCATCCAGAAAGAACTTTATGGGTTAAGAGATGTTCAGTCCCTTACTATCCCACTCTGCCCTCTGTGCACTGTGACCCCTAACAGCTTTGACCAGGTGTTGGCAACAACAATACTGTGGCCATGTCTTCTTGAAAATGGTCTGAAACTCTTGAAATGGTATAAAAACCCTTGCTATTATTCAGAACCGGACCTGGGATGTCAGTAAGATCTTTTCTCCATGATGAGCTCCCCAGGTGGTGGATCCCAAAGCCAGTGGGGTATGCTGTTACACCTGCAAGGGCTGCTTTCTTTCTTGGCCATCTGCTTTTACCTGTACTGCCATGACATTATTGAAATGGCAATAAAGTTTTGAACACAATAAGGAATGCATTTAATTTTGTTTTTCCCCTGAAACTCCAAAACCCATGAAAAATGGAGGGAGCAAGAGGGAGTAAACCCCTGCCCAGACCTAATCTTTTTGTTAGCCCCTGAAGCTCAGAGTAAGAGCAGCTGTTGAAAAGTGCAACTGTCTTTTCCATACATTATTAAATGTAGTAAAATATCAAGTCCTATCATCAAGGGGTCAGTTAAATGTAATTTCTTTCCGCTATGCATATATGCACAGAGGGAGCTTAAGTCCTCTTTCTCATCTGGTTTCTTCATCCTTAAAAGAAACAAAAGCACACTGTACAGTGTTTTCTAATTTGATAGTATCTTTATGGGATTTTAATATCCTCCTCCTTGCCAGCTAAAAGCCAGACCAGCAACAACTGCAGCTACAGTTATGAGCTGCAGCTGTTTGGGGCCTTAAAGGTCTATCTACAGCCTGGAAATTTCCAGTCAGTGCGAACACAGGGCAGGCTCCATCACCTTTAGTGAAAATTCAAACTTAGTTAGGGAAAAACTGGCTGCCACCAGCAAGTTGCTGGCAAAATTAAACGTGTTTAAGCAGGCAGGCTAACAATGAAGGAGGTAGGGGACAGTCAGCTGCTGAAGTGGAGAAGGGCTCCTAGCACAATTAATTACAGAAACTTTGTTGTCAGCCAGGGAAAATCTCATCTGGATAAACTGCCCCAAATGACAGTTGTAAAGGTTGATGAGGGGCAGGATGCACATGATGAGCACGGAGAATTTGAGTAGCTCCTCTATTGAGCAGAGCTATTTATACTTCTCCTCCTCATGAAGTCAGGAAGGGTTTGCAATAGCAAAATGACTTGGGAGAGTCAGAGTAGGTATTGAAAGATTTAGTCATTATCTTTTTTATACAGCTTATAATATACATAATATTTTCATAGAATTTACCTTACCGTAGACCCACATTTCCTTGTTAAAAGTGTAATTTCTTTAAAAAATGACCCAGATAACAAACACCAACTTAACTGAATTATGTGTTCTAGCCTCATTTTGTGATTCTTCCTCATTTCAGATGCCTGTCATCATCCTTGACATGACAACTATATCATCTTCAAATGTTCCCAAACCTGCACAGGAAAAGCAACCTAATTCCTAATTATTAAAAAACCAAACAAAAATTAAAAAAAAAACAAACCCAAAACAAAAAACTAACAAAAGAAAAACCAGTTAAAAACATCTAATAACCTTCCTGAGGGTGTTTCTTTGTTTGGTAGGGTTTTTTTCCACTTGATGGAACTTCATCACCCTATACAGACCATACTCAATTCACCCAGCATGCTAACATGTGGTCAAGGAATTAGTGGCTGAGACTGGTACACTAAAACTTAGGGAAATGCACAATGTTTAGCCACTTGCTCAGATGACTAAACTGTCCATGCCTGAGACATAGACAACAACTACTGCCTCATTATCGGCAGTGCAATGCAGTACAATGCTGGTTGTGTCACAGCAGACAAAGGTGCATCCTCCCTCATCTTGGTTTATTATATCTGTTCACATACTGTTTTGCTGAAGAATTTGAATTCCTGTCTTCTGATGATGGCTTTTATTACACAGTGGAATCAGCTGAAAAAGGATTCAAGTAGCTCAACACACAAGGACCAATTTTCACAAAGGAATAACAACTAAAGAAGTAACAACACTTCTTTAAGCCTGATGCACTTTGTATAATCTGTACCCACTCACAGCACTAGCAGATAAATTTGTTGGCTTTATCCTAAATTTGGAAAATACAAATTAATTTTAATTCCATAACACCATTATGTGGTTGCTGTTAAAGTTGAAAGAAGGATTATGGGAGCAAAAACATGTCATTCTGTAAAACAAAGACATCAGTCAATAATATTTTAACATTAAATCTGTGCTTATTCAATGTATTAGAGGTAATATCTTTGTCAAACAAGCTCTTTTTGCCTGAAGGTTCAGCATTAACATTCCTTTAAGTCTCTTTTAAACACAGGTAGCTTGGCACCATCATTCACAATAGCTTTAATATTTTCTTGGCTTCATGTGACAAACTATGTCTTTGTTTCTGCCCTTAACCATTCTTTCATCAGCTGCTGCTGTGCACATTAGACAGAACATGTGAGAACAGACAAATGGACTGGAAAAGTGGTTTGTGAAAATATGTTGAGACAGCCTCTGAACATTAAGGGCTTCTCTGTACCAGGCAAAAAGATGCATCAGAGAACCAGACGGTTTCAAATGCAATGCAATCCTTGCCCTACTTGTATGGTACACAAGCAAGCCTCAAAGCTGTTGGCAGAGATAAGCTGTACCAAAATGCTAGAGGGTACAGCTGCTGTTGCTACTCCCTTCATGTCCTTGTCCTTGTTCAGTTGCATTGGCTGAACTGGGACATAGTCCAAGCTAAGCAGACCTCTCTTACTTAGCCCCTTACTCACTACCCTAAACTACTCTTTCACAGACACTTGATACCTCTCCCTCCACAGTTTCAAGTCCTTTTTTTTGCCTGTCTTTGTGTAGTCATTTCATGTAAGGAATCCAGCTCTCCCAGTCATTCAGCATCCTTTCCTCAACTTCTCCAGCCTCCCTTGGTGGGTAGCAGAGAGATTTTGTGGCCTGGAGTCAAAAGGAAATAATCAACACTTATTAATCTGTTCCAATGGGAGTTCTCCCAACAACATGTGACTGCAGGGACCAAGCTGGCTTAGAGCACGGCAGATGACTGAGATCTTAAAATGTGCACCTGGAATTTAAGGAAGGACTTGACAAAAAGGCCTGTCCCCTGAATGTCTGGAGCAAGAGCTTAAAGCTCTGAGCAAGACATTGATTCATCCTTTATATCCCTATCAAATTGTGATCAACTCTTCAGTTATATTACAATCACATCCTATTTTCTAGGAGAATACTTCACTGTGCAGGTCAGATGAGCACACATACTGTTTTTCCAATCCTAGTTCAAATAGTATGTTGGCTTTTAAAACACTGAGAATCCAAGAAAGCATGTGCAATGAACATATAGACATATTGCCTTGTTACAAACAAACAAAACTTTTGATTAGACTTTCTGATGCCACTTTCTTACGTAAGTTTCTCTTTTTTTGATTATGATTTTCTAGCAAATTCCAAATCATGTGAATTCTAGAATCATAAAATCATTTAGGTTGGAAAAGACCTTTAAGATCATCAAGCCCAACTTCAAACCTAACACTGCCAAGTCTACTACTGAACCATGTGTCTAAATGCCATATCTACACGTCTTTTAAATACATTCAGGGATGGTGACTCAACCAATTCCCTAGGCAGTCTGATTCAGTGATTGAAATTAATTTTCTTTATCGCTCTCCTATAGTCATCCTTATCTTCTGCATAGTCTGAATTCCAGAACACGTCTTTTTTTGAAAGTAGGAATGTTACACAAGTAGCTTCAAAGTGCCAAGCCACAATTTCCATGTAGTCACCAAAATCAGTGGATTATACTAGAACATTTTTACTGTATTTCCAAAGGCCTCTAAAAAAAAATGATTCAGGCTTAAGATATAACTCAATCTTCTGAGATCTTGAAATAGTTAAACTTCTTACCTCAAAAATAAAAGCTTGAAGAAAAACCAATTTAACAACTTAGAGCTAAGAAACCTTTAATTAGTCAACGATATTAAATCACCTGTTCTTATTTTTTAATTACTAAAATTATTTAAATAAAACAAGTTTAGCATATTGCTTTAGACATAAATATGTATGACCCAATATTTTTTGTTGATCAGCACCTAAAAGCAGGATTACAAGCACATCCATAGATCAGACATGTAGGCTTCTATCAATCTGACATTCTTCTAAGAGAAAGTATCAGAAGTGATTAACATCTAAAAACCTTTGCTTTGGCAAAAAAAGAAAAAATGTCTCTCCTTTAAACCATAACTAAACCAGTTTATCTAGGCTCTTTACACTAGTAAACTAAGGATTATGTAATTTAGTTCAAAAACTGTTGTAAAAGCCTTATCTTAATAAGCAAAGTCACTGACGCAGATATTGAAGTAACAGCATATGTCAAAACAGCATAGTGAGACATAATTTTGATTTATACCTTTGATTTCTGCATTGCTAGATAAAGTAGAGCATTACAGGTAATTTTCCCATTTCTATTGCAGATGAAATAGTTTAACAGAGTTTATAAAATGTTTAAAATATTCCTTTCAATAACTGTTATCTATTATTGCTCATGCACAGTCTAGGAAGTTTATGAGAGTGTTTTTTGGATGGAGAAAGTTATTTTTCTATTATGGATTTATAAGTTCATAAGGAATAGAAAATAATGAATGGAATAATGAATTGTTTAATGGCTGACAAAACAGACTCTGGAGCAGTTTCAGTCTAAGATTACCTTTCAGTTTTTTCTCTAGCTAGAAAAGAAAAATTATGTAAGCTAATGGTGAAAGGTAGATATTTAGAACAGAAACATAAGACATTTTAACTTATTCTCACATGACAACTAACAGATACATGTACATGTACATTTCAACTTTTGTATTTCATCAACATGATGTCATTCAACCTATTATAATGTAGTATCTTCTCTTTGAAATACCAGTAAATAACCAACTAGTTAACAAAACCAGTAGATTATTGCATAAAAACAAACAAACAAAAAACAAACAAACCCTGTAATAATTACAAAAGCTAACATGTGCATATTAATTTCAGGGGAAATGTCAGGGTTTTTTAATAACTGAACATTTAAAAGGTGTATGAAACTAAGCCAGGGCAATTTCTAAGCCCCTTGCAATGCTAGTGCCTCTCACTCCTTTCTCCAGCACTCTGTCCTTGGGTCTACATTTCTCTGGTGCTGTATATTGCAGCTGGGTTACACATCTTGCAGTGTACTGATGTCATTTTGCAAACTCAAAAAGAGAGGTGGGGCTCATGCCTCCAGGTATGCTCCAGAAACCTGTTACAAGCCATCTAATATGTCTCTGTATAGTATCCAGATTAAGGTAGCAGGACGTACCTGGTTTCTCGCTGCTCCTCCTGGGGTGTGTGGATGATAGAGATTAAGAGGTGTGGATATGGATTGAAGAGATAGCCCTAGAGCTGGTGCAATGGACTGGTGAGGTGACGGTCCCTAACTCTGGCTCCAGTGCACTTATACACCATCTTAGTCACTACTGTGGGGTCATTGCATGGGATAGAAGGAGCACTGGCAGTTGCTGCAGGACCTTTGAGTGCACAAGGACATTGAAGTTTGTGATGTGTTCAATGGCTCTGGTCACTGTGTCATTGTAAGATACAATGATTTCTTGGTGTGTCACCAAACTGCAGCCTTCAAAACCTGCTGGGTATTTTATTTTTTTTTCACTACTGCTGTCAAGAATGACTGTTCAGTAATGACATTCAAAAGGTGTATCCCAAGACCTCTGTCTGCTGGTAGAACTACAAGATAAATGTTTTGCTGTTTTTGATTTCAAGGACTACTGTTGTCTCATCAGGCAGCTCCACTGTGTGTGTTTTGGGACTCTAGCTGCTATGGCAAATGTACTTCCTGTCATCACTGCTCTGATCCAGGGGGACAGCACAGACAGGGAAACACACATAGTTATATGAATCTTAGCAAGTGTTTTCAATGACGTGTGGATTTTAAATTGGTGTGATGACTTCACACTGTTTATGAGTTAACTGAAGAGAAGCCACTCATTCAAATAGTAATTGTAAAATAAAGCTATTTAGAAAATAATTCTACTTGGCTAGACATTTTTAGCTGACACTGTTCTTTTAAACTGACTTCTTTTAGCTGACTCCCTTCTTTTGAACAAGCTCTAGTTGTTTCCCAAGAAGAAAGCCCTAATGAAAACAGTCAACATGTTACTATGACAGGAGAAAAGGAGGTCATCATAGTCCTGAAACTGGGGGTTATCACACAGCCCTTACATGCTTCTCAGTCTCTACCCTGTCCCTGTGATGTTCCTGCCTACTGTCTACAGAGAACGGAAGAAATTAATGGAAAAAAATCACATACCTGTGGTCACATAAACACATAAACACTTTCACTCACAGTGGTGCTCTCATTATCTGGCCATCGGAGGTATCTAGGGCTGAGACAGGAGAGATGTTATAGGATCCTGCCAGCCTAGTGTATTCAAGGTCCACTCCGGCTGAGAATGACTTCCAGATGTTTGTGTGCTGCAAATGTGCCTCCAGTCCAGAGCTCGACCCCTTTTTGATCACACTGGACAATACTGGCACCGAGCGGGGGAAAGCGGTGGCTCATCAAGCCCAGAGGGTTACAGTACACTACATTAGGACAAGGGCAAGGACAATCTCTCTTGAGAACCTGCTTGTGGAAAATCTCTCCTGCAGGACAAAGGTTTCTTATAATTAAAAAATTAACCAAAACCAAACCAAACAAAACAAGCAAAACAAAGAACAAAACAAACAAACAAAATAAAACAACAAAAATCTAAAACAAAAACACAACACAACCTTGCCCAAAAGGACTAGAAAAGTATGTATTATCTACTTTGAAGCTCTTACATGAGATCTGTCTTAAAGTGTCTTTCTGAAAAAAAACCCAACCTGCTATTGAAGGGTTAATTGTTAAAGATATAAAATTATGGATCATTTTGTGTTGTTTCGTTTCTTTATGTTAGTCCAACTGACAGAAATATAACAATCTGCATAGACACAGATTTAAATTTTAAATTACATAATTCAGGTTACCTTAACTGCATGTCAAAGATTATCTGAAGTAATGCTGAAAAAATCAGGTTTTGATTTGACTGTCACCAAACAACTGTTTCCATGTGTGGACAAGCTCTGTTAAAAATTACGTACAATTTTGGTAGAAGTTATGTTCTTGACATTTTTTTATTTTTTTGGGGGGGAACAACTTTTTAACAAATCTAGAAAAAGACTGGAATGATTTTTCTATAAGAAAGATTGCTTTCTTTCACTGGTAGTTCAGTGAAAGTTTCTGCCTACTAAAGGAAATAATTGATTCCTCTAGTAAAGATATCCTTGCACCTTTTAAGATTTTAAGTACATCTTATGCAACTGAACCTAGTAATTTATTTCCTATTTATCTTTTTTTTTTTCCTGCAAACCCAGAAATCTCTCATTTATATATATATAAATAAACATAATACAGAATATTTCCTCTTTTTTTTTTTTTCCTTAACACATAGACCTGCCATAATTTCAA
>WYEA01003534.1:1287-11791 GCA_033558465.1 Alcedo atthis
ATCTCCCAGTCTAACACCCAATAATCAGGACATTTATCTTACAGCACCATCTTAAAACTGGGACCCAGTTCATCTGGGAAATTTTGCAACCACAAACCATAAACTGTCCTTGATTAAAATTTGTGTAATTCAGTATTTTATCAGCATTGATATATATATACAATAGATATTAATTTTTGTAGAGGTTCAAGTTATCTAGGCAATCATGTAATTGGAACAAGAACTGTTTCTACTTTAGAGCTCTAGTTATTAGTGTTTAATTAGTAATTTTAATTCAGCCCACAAGCCCCAAACTTCACTCTGATATCACTGAAGCTTCCTTAACATACAAGGCAGACTCAGAAAGCAGCACAAGACAAATTTTCACAGAAATACTTAAAATTTAACTTGATTTGGGCTCTTAAGATGTACATAGTTCAGGGAGTCCAAGTGTAAGAACTGCAACACAGGGAATCTAAATCCACCAGCAACTAAACTAGATTAAACCTGAGCCACCAAATGCATCCAAGACTATCCAGAGAGAGCAGTCAGGGGACATTTTCCATGTAATTACAGGCTAAATGAGAATCCAATTAGTGAGCAGGAACTGGAATTGAACTGCCTACTTCCCTAATCTATAGCCAACCTCCTGCTTGCTTGCTTTGTGGCCACATGATTTGGGCACAGCAGGCTGCACAATTGAGCTGCTGAGTGGTGTCCCAGTGGGGATGCTGTGCATCCAGCACTTGTCACACATGGCTGGGAAGCTGGAGATGTTGGTTTGAACCACTTGAGGAAGGAACTTGCCACCAGGTCTCTCAGTTCCTGGATGACTGCTCTCATCAGCAGGCTATCATGCAAAGTGTATTTGCAAAACATGCAAAATCCCTTCTCCTCAGAGAGTCAGTTCCTGCTTCCTGACAGAGCTGGCCTCAGGAAAGGCCTGTGTGTGCTGAATCCCAGATGCACCAACCTGCTCAGTGTCATCAGTTAATTCAGTGCTGATCCTTCACAAAACACAGGGAGAAACCTGGAACTAAACAGCCAGGTTGCAAGTAAATCTAAGCAAGGGCTCTGGATCAATGCTGAGTGATGCACACAAGTAAATGACATTTATTGTTCTTTACATTGGGTATGTCTTTTGCAATGCTTACACAAAATAACTGCTAATTAGAGTAAAAAGAGAAAGGGAGGGAGAAAGCAAAATATCCTCAATACCTGAGGGTGCCTTTTGATGAAATGATAAATAACTTCAACCTTTTAATCTGAAAGTTTAATAAAATCACATTAGCTACTTTTTAAGCTTTTCATACCAGTTTTGAACATTCATAATACTGTCAAATTTCTGAAGCAGAAATCAGTTTACTGATGGCTTGCAAGTAATTAGAAAAGACTAACTAAACTTTCAGTAGCACCCCCACAAACTACATCATTTTTCACGTGGACTCTGCCATCAGACCAGAATAGTAGGTTTTCTTCCAGTCTGACAAGAAGTCTCAGTATCTCAGCAGAAATGCTAATGCCCCTGCTAAGGAAAAATGGAAATAACATAATATCCAGGATATTGCTTTGCTTTCATCTTTCCTCAAACAGGTGTTCACTGCTAATGAATTTCTTGGGTCCCCACACTAGTGAAGATGGAATTCTGCTTATTAATCATTTGGATACTTTAATACTTTTGAGTTACTGCAGAGATCAATAATCAACACCTTCTAAAGCACAGGATTCTTTCATTTTGGGAAGGCACAAATTGTCCTTGTGTGACAGAATCAGCAACATGCTGTCAGTGCAACAATGCCAAAGTGTATACACCTCATTTCCTTACATGTAAAACAGAGATGGTGCTCTTTACAACTTCATCATTGTGCTGTGCAGATGCCTAATTTATGCTTTGCAACTGCTCATCTCCTGCAAGCTCCAGCTTTAACTACATCAGAAAATATAAATCTTTCTAAAGAGCTTGTTCAGGAGGAAAAACCTTGAGAAATACTTAAAAATAATCTACATAGCTTCATAATCCAGTAGGGAAATGTGAACAGGATCACCAGTTCTTAGGAAACTACTGCAATTACTGCCTTTTTCTTGTACAAAGCCTACAGATCTGAATAGAATGTGCTTTAAAAAATGGAGAAGCTTTCTAAAAGCTCAGCTACAAAGATACTTTTGCTTTTTCCAGATACACAAGGCAACGTTCATTACTAGGGATTCTCATTTCACTGTGAACCAGTTTAAACCGAGATGAGCAGCTAACTCTACGAATGAACTCCCATCTCTCACCCGTGGAAGGATGGTATCCAGAAAGCAAAAAGAAGGCAGGAAGGTTGCTGCAGCAGTACTGGGGATTTTGGAAAGGTCTCTTAACCCTCCAAACTTACAGAAAAATATTTGACACCAACAGGATCCTGCAGAAGACGCTCAAAGGACACAGCCCAGCTCGCAACTCTCCTTTCCCGCAGTCGGCGGCAGCTCTGCACGCTGGGGAGGCTGGCATTGCTGCTGAGGCTGTTCTCACTGATGCAGTCCTTTAAATCAGTACTATTCAGCTCTGTCAGAACACAAAAATAAGAAGAAAATGGTCAGGATTATACACTTTTCCTCTCTGGTATTGTTCAGTTGAGTTATCTGAAGTTCACGGCAGCGCCGACTTCAAAACATCCCTCCCCGTTTTGGAGGACCTGCTTGGGAAAAAAAAAAGCAACCCAAACATCTCTTAGTTTCTTCTTTTTTACTGCAAAGGCAATTAAATTCCTATACTAAAGCCCGTGACAGAAGCAAACAGAGCATTTCCTGTATTCAAAACCCCTGACAGAAGCTAAGAGGTGTGAGAAACCTCACTTGGGAGAGAAATCTTCTCCGTGTTTTTACTCCAAAAAAAAATATATCTTGGAGAAAATTTTCTGCTCATCCTGTGCACTGAACTCATAATTGTCCAAGGAGTCCTTCAAGAAGCCACCAGTCACCAGAAAGTGGGTTAAAACTTACTTGGTGACAGGAGGCAGCTAAATTTCATATCGAGTTAAATCAGGAGAGACAGGGACTCCAATTAAGTTTTTCATGGAAATTAAAGATTCCTGATAAATAATGAAAACTGAGGAATGGAATCAACTGAAGAAAAGAATTTTAAGGAAAGTGAGCTGGTAATGCATGTCCTCCTCACCTGCAGCAAGTATTTTGGTATTAATTTATCCTGGATTCTGATACAAAGCAGGATCTGTGACTCCCTTCCAGACCCGTGCCAACGCAGTGCAATAATCTAGGGACCCCAACTGAGCCCCCCAGATCTTGACATTTCTATTCTGAAACACAAATTCACCAGAACCCCATAGAGAATTCAGTAAAAAACAACTTTGTGTAGCAGCATTACTACCTATTTCAAGTATTCATCCCAGATCATCTTTGTGACGTATCATTAATTGTGAAGTTTTATTAATTTTATTAATTGTGAAGACACAACTAAACCAAGCCCTGAGGTACCTGCTCTGATCTCATAATGGGCTCTGCTTTCAGCAGAGATCTGAAACTGAATGAGATGCTGTGATGAAGGGATAAAAAACCAAAGTAGACAGTTAATTCTATGAAAAAAGCAGTAATAGATGTGAGGAATAATACCCTCAAATAAAATAGATGGTATCTTCAATAATTTCATGACAAATGGAAAAGGAAATATACAGCTCACTATAAACCGAGGGAGAAAATTGAATTCACATCCTAGTCTTTACAAGGGCATTTTTATTGTTGTTTATTTGCTGCAATTTCATCTAACTAAAGTAAGGAGGAACTGCACCAAAATCATTACTTCCTAAGATCTCCCAAGTTCTTTTCTGAGCACTTTGCATTTCCAAATTCTGTTCTACAAAATATTACTGCTTCTCCCTGGGAAAAGTATGAACTTTGAAAAAAGGACCACTCAAGTATAGTTAAAATCACAGGAAAAAGTTATAAAGACAGTCGAAAAAAAATTAAAATGTAGTTCTGAAACCTTCACTTTTCAGTGTGTTCTGCAGCTCAGAAATATTTACTAAGATGTAACAGATTTTCTGTAAGCAAAGTTCTTGTTTAAGACAGAAATAGACAAAGATACACAATTAGATTAGGGAAGAATGAAAACAAACCTTTCTGTTTTCAACAAGGATGGCATTTAATGACCCTGCTAACACATCTGCTATATACATATTTTTCTTGGCCAGATCAGCATATTAATCAAAGCTCATTAAAAGCATTCAGCAAATAATGCCAGATTTTCTTCAAATATTTATTCCCTTTTTTTCTTGAAGATGTCTGGAAGAGCATAACCAAGCCAACTTCACGAGGGAATACCTGTCACCACACTGAAAGAAGCTAATGTGAATCTGAAGAGAATTACAGCTACGTTTATTATCTGCAGTATTTTCCTTTAACTCTGCAGGTGGAGAGGTTTTATTTTACAGTCCAGGATATAAATAGACACCCACTTCTTGATAGATCTGGAACAGTTTCAGCTCCTGCCTCACTCCTGGAGGGTTCAGTCCCCAGCAATCTTCAGTGAGGAGGAAATTTCGCCGAGTTCCGTTCAGGCAAAAGCAGAAAGGTGAACGCAGCCCACACACCAAACTGCTTCAACCTCCTTGGCTGACAGAAAGGAGTAGCCACACAAAGTGCTCAGCTCTAAATGCACAAATCCGGCTGCCTTAGGACTCTGCTGGGATCACACAACGTGTGGCTGTCATTACCAGGACACCCTCAGCGCCTTCCCGCCAAGGGCCGGCTCCTCAGCCACCCTCAGCGCCTTCCCGCCAAGGGCCGGCTCCTCAGCCACCCTCAGCGCCTTCCCGCCAAGGGCCGGTGGCTCACTCCAGCTTGTGGAGCAACGTTTGCTCTAAACTACCCTGGGTTCCCCTTCCTCTGCTAGCTGCATTCTGGAGGTCCCATCTAAAACAAACCAACCAACATCAGGCTGCATTTTCAGCAGTTTTCACAGCTACTGGCACAGCCCCTCCAATGTGTTAAAGCAGCAGCAAGGAGTTGCTCATTCACAGTGAACTGTGTCTGTTCTGGTGGATTTCAGTTAGTTAATTCAAATTTTTTTTTCCTACTTAACCCTGACACTGCTTCATTTTCCCATAAAGACAAAATGCAGTCAGTGTGGTTTTAACATCTGCCAACCTGAAAACAATACAGAACAAGACTGTTTCCCAGAAAAGGTTTGGTTATTCTAGTTTCTTTTACCACACAGATCAGTTGAAATTCAGTTACAGCTCAGTCCTGATATGCCATTTAGAATCAGAGAAGAAGTAGTATTGGATGGGAAGAAAAACACTCCAACAGCAGCACATCATTTATCCAAATCACACTGAAATGAAGACTATGACCACAATTCCTGTTCAACTTCCCTAGCAGAGGAATGTTTCTGATTCAAGACTTCAATGTTAGGTTCCCTGACTCTCACAATTAGAAAGTCCACCTTGGAAATCAGGAATGGAGAAACTTCCAGAGTCACATATTTTAGCTAATGAGAACTGCTAGATGAAACACAGCCCCAATTTCCACCCTCAAATGTTGTAGCTACAAGGCTGCTGTGCAAAGTGGCCTCCTGCTCCTTATCAAGTGTTGAAAAGAATTGGGAATCTGGGATGCCAGAGGAGTTTACCATGAAAATCTCAATTCAGGTGCAACTTGGTGGTGTGAAGTTTCTAATGCCTGCCCTCCTTTCTCCTTCCAGCACTGCCTCATCCTGCATTACCTGTACAAGGAAATTCAAACATGCTGAATCCTGGACATTTACTGCCACTACACCTAGTGAGGAAGCTTTATTTCCTGTGAAAACTCACTCTGTTTTATTTATGACCTCCTTCAAATCAAGAATTGACACGGAATGCTTTCTAAAAATCCTCAAACCCCCTTTTGTCTTTCCACATTCTGTGAAGGGTCTTGTTTTTATTTTACAGAAGAAAATCAGCTACAATCTTGACAGCATTCAGGATTAGGTGGCTTTGAAAAGCTTTGATTTCAATCATATAAGGCACTTAGCCTGAATACAATTAATTAAGGATATGCATTTGTTTATGAAACCCATATCTATTTTTCAGCCTACAAACACTTAATGAGAAGCTAGATGTATTCCTCCTAACTGTCAAAAGACAGATTCCTGTAATGAAGATATTGCAGTTAATCACTAAATACATTACCTGGGTAAAGCTGGTAAGAACCACTGTGGTGCCACTTAATCAAATACTTCAAGCCATTCACTGAAAGCCATCCTTCTGAATCCATACCAAGATCAGCCGTAACATCCCAGGAGCCATTGGGTGCAGATTGATCTCAGTGTACAGCAAATTATCCCTCTGCAACAACTTTGGGATAAGGGCAGCTAACTCATTTCTCCCCAGCAGTGCCTGGCTGGCTCTAGCACCATTCCAAATAGATTCTTTACCCTGGTGGCTTCAAGCAGAGGAAAGCAATAGTATACATAACACAAAGCCTTAGAAAATGCCACATCAATAATTTAAAGAAAGGACCTTTTGCTGCTGCTGCTGAAGGAAACCTGAATTATTTATGTGACAGTAGAACACAGCTACTGTCACATGCTGACAAATAAGTCATATACCTGTTGGAGGTAATAATCCACCTGTGTTTATAGTGTCCGAAGTGTAAAGGGTGGTTTGTTTTATTTTGGACCTCACTGTGAAGTGGTTTTTTCTCCTCTGCCTTCTTCAGTTACTTGCTAAAATAGGGGTTTACATTATTTATTATTGTAAACATCAGGTTCCTTTCCCAAAGTCTTGCAGGATGCTTCTCCTGATGAGAATTATTTCCACGCAGTGAACGCTACAAGCAAAAAATCAAGTGTAACTACAGCAAAGTGGCATGTTAGGGAAAAGACAGGCAGATAGCAAATGTTACACTTAATTCTTTGGAAATGTAGACTTCAGCTCTGTGGAACTGATCTCTGCAAGGAATAGCAGGTACAGACTGGCTTACCAGGTACCTGGCTGGCTGGGAGGTGGCTGATGCTGCCCTGCCCTCTGACCTTAAGCTGAAGTGCCATCTAGGGACCAACAGCCCAAGCCAGAGATGAGCTGGGGACTGGTGATCATCCCAGTGATGAAGATTTAGCTGGCACAGTGCTCACAACAGCCCGTGGGCTGTGTGCTCCCTGTTCCCACTGTCAGCACAAAGGGCACTTTCCCAGCTGGGGAGCAGGAGAAATCTGCTAAGCACGGGTCACTGTAGTAACAGAAAATGGTTCCAGCTATTCCCAGAGCACAGATGTTGCCACTGATCTCACCTCTGAGTTTGCATTCTGATTATCTGCAATTCATTAAGCAAATCAATTAGGTAAGAGTTGCTGGTGGTCAGCACCTCTGGAGAGGACACTAATTCAAGTGCCTGTATCTTTTTACAGGTGACCTGCCTTGCAAAGCCCAGCTGCAGAGTTTTTGGTTGGTGAGAACACAAACCCAGTTACCAGGAGAAATAAATGCAATAAGGGGCAGCCAGTTTCCAGTTCCTGGCTCTAATGCAATCAAAGCCATATGACCTGAGGCTTCATTGGAAAGAAAATAGATTTAAGCACATCACAATTCCTTTTTACACATAACTTCTTAGAATAAAAGTTAGCAGCAGTATTTATAGTATCTAGTTATATGGATAAATGCTAATATTAAGATGTAGTTTAGGAAGAGAAACATGCACTGCTATAGTGCTGGTTACAAGAATAATTTCTCTGATCTAGACATGCTCTAAACTGTGTAGATCTGTGGATCTATCATTGAAATAATGAGATTAAAGAAGACTAGAACAATTTCAGTGCTGTGACATGTTCAATACAAATGAAAGTGGAATTCAGCTATGAATCAGGGCCTTTTACTCAGTGCAGCTCCACAGAAAAAATCCTAATTCTTTTAACTTCATTTCACTTTTTCTGGTTACAGTCTCTCTGGTGCTGAATATTCCAATCTACTTCTCAGTATTCAAGCATTGATTTCATATTCCTCTGGATAGTTCAACTCCTGCATTTTACAGGAATTATCCCTCCTTCATTAGTATTTAACAGTAAGAGTCCATGGTAAATCTTCAGCACTAGCTGAAAAAGTCATACATCCCAGCAGAAAAATGCATGTATTTTATTGCCTGTTCTTTCACCTTTTTAAGGTACATGACCCTTAGATTTCATGACTATACCAAAAAAATTGTGAAAACACAATTACTTCTGGAATTAGGATGAAATACAAAAGTCACACTGAAAGAACTGAGAACAAGACAGATCTTTACAACAGATTTTAATCTGGAAGCATAAAAAGTTTGGAATGGGTATCATATGAGTATTACCACACTATCTCCAAGGTGGTAGAGGGAACTGAAGTAAAATAATCTTAATTAACATGGAACTAGAAAGTCTCTTTCTAAAGGACCAAACCAAAAACTTTCTCTCAACTGCACTTGAGTTTTGCAAGGAATCAGAAATTAGAACACAATGGAGTCTGGGAAGAGTATTGCTAACTTTAAATTTGCATGAAATCTGCATGAAATATACAAAATTATCTTTATCATTCAAAGTATTTCTTCAATTTCACTCATTAAAGCACAAAGAGAGAGAGAGATATGCAACCAAAAAAAATAAATCAATATGCAAATAAATCACTGAAAGGATGTGAATAAAATTCTGCACTATTTTTGTTGGCACAGTTCCCCAAGAAGTCACAGAGTTCTGCACAACTTTGGACTCACATCTGGTAATATATCACATTATTTACCATGTATCATGCTGTTTCATGTGGAAAATGGATTTCTTTTTTCATTAGAAAGGTAAAAATGAGCTTCAGCTTACCTCCATCAGAAACAGTTGCTGACTGCAATAAGAAAGAGAAAAAGAAGTGTTACTTGAGTTTCACAGCATGAGAAATCCCTGAGCTTCACACAATACTTGAAGATATGAGAAAGGAAAATGTACAGAAATGAGCTGGTCTTTCTCACAGGTGATTCCTCCCCACCATGAAATTCACCCCCATTTAACCACTAAATATTTCTAATATTTAGAAATTAGGCAGCTAATATTTCTACCCATCTAGTAGGTACCATCTCCCAGAGGTGCTCAAGTGCCTGCATCCTGACACTCAGCTGAGTGGGGACTGGAAGGAAAGTTAATTTAGAGATTTTTGTCTGGATTTTTAACAACTATGGAAAAATAGTCTTCTTTTAGTTGGGGAATCCAAACTAAAGTCATTTCAAGTGTCCTTGAGCCTTTAAGTAACTTTCCAAATAGCTAAAAAGAAACTCTGCATTACTCTGTAAAAGCTAGTAAAGAATGTCCTATAAAATTCAATTTCTTCTAAATGGAAAACACAGAAGAAGAAGAAAAATATATATATATATAAATACACAAGAGAAAAATCTCTCTCTCCATAGTTTGTATTCTCCATCCTTGGCAATAAACATTCCCCTTCCAAATCTAGATTTTTTAATATTAAAAAATTACAAAGTTATGACACTTCTCATTTAAATACACCCCAAAAAAAGTTTCTGAATTTGTGAAGAATAATATAATAAAATTAAAAGTGTATCCAGGCCTCTCAATTTTTTTTAATAGCATTGCTTGAAGTATCAAAAAACCACTTCTGCTTTGGTCACAGCTCTTTAGGACATCCTTTCTGCTTCTATTTGGCACATCAAGTTTATTATTAATTCAGAACCTGCAACTCCATTTGTGTCTGTCATCTAGAAAAATTTCATTTCCACTACTGAAATCTATTTTATAAATACAATTGCTTCTAATTTCTTATTCCCAAACTGTCCAGAACAACAGATGAATAAACTGTTTCCTTGTCATGTCTCAAAGAATCAAGAGCAGGATGACTCAAAGTCATCATATCAGTTTACACATGAAACAGTAATTATTATGATTAAAAAAAAAAAATAGTAGTACCCAGAGGGAGAAGAGAATTTCTTATCTAAATATCAAACATCTATTTCTGTGCTGTGAAGATATCTCACTTTTTGTTTTGATCTATTCCAACTCTGGGGATTTTTTCTTTTACATTCAAGTGTCACTACCCAGCATGTTCTCAGCATTATCAGCTTATTGCTGGAGACCACTCAATAACACTGAACGTTTAAATCCATTTATGGAACTGAATTAAATCCATTTAATTCAACAAAACCAGCTAGAAAACAAAACTTGTAATTACTGGCTAAGAATCCATAGCATTTCATGTTCAAAACATGCTTGTGAGCACTTAGAAATCTTCATTTTCATCTGTTACAAACCCAATCCCCACTGAGACAGTTTCTCTTCTAAACTGCTCAGCTGAAACTTGTCTGGATTTGTCCAAATGTGGAAGTTGCAAAACCAGATTTTTTTTTTTTTCAAGCCTGTGATGATCTCATTTTACAAATTCACTGGATGCTGAGGGTTCTTTTTCTTTCTTTCTTTTGTGTTCACACTCTGCACCACTGGAGGCTCTTCAGCACTAAATCTGATTATAAAGTTTGATGGTTTGATGCTATTTAACACCACATACTTAGAAATACTTATTAAAAAAATAAAATA
>WYEA01003534.1:12337-24676 GCA_033558465.1 Alcedo atthis
AAAAATAAATAAAAATAAAAATATAAATATATATATAAAATTCTTTTGTGAGTCTTCCCCAGAACAGGATCTTGCTCTCAGGGGAAACAGGGAGAGAGGGCATCAAGGAGAAGAATTCAAGTTGAAACAGGCTGCATCTTTTCCCTTTCATGGTCTATCACCTGCTGGATGAAATGAGTCTGATGACATCTTCCTAGCCAGAAAATACACTTGGTTCCATTTTACATGGATCACCTTTCCTAGTGCAATGTGCTGGAATGTTAGGGATGATACTGGACAATACTGCACAGAAGCTCCTCTAATGAAGCTTTTCAGCTCATCCACCTCCACCAACCTTCTCAACTGCTTTGCTCCTCTGATTTCAAAGTGCAAAACCAAGTCTGGGGAAACTTGTCATGTTCTTTAAAAGACATGGCCATGAAGATGTGCAGACTGAGTCCAAACAGCCACCTTCCAAACATTCAGGTTGAAAAAGCCCCTTGGTATCAGCCAGTCCAACCATCACCCCTAAACTATGGCCCTCAAACCCACATCCAACACCCCCAGGGCTGGGCACTCAACCTGTGCCAGGCTCTGGCTGCTCTGCCAGGGAATCCTGAAATCCAAATTTCCCCTGGAGCAGCTGAACCCATCCCCTCTGCCTCTGTCACTGTGAGCAGAGCCCAGCTCCAGCCTCTCTGCAATTAGGTGCTGGAGAGTGATGAGGGCTCCCCTCAGCCTCCTCTTCCTCACACTCCACACTCCCAGCTCCTCTCATCTGGCTCTGTTCAAACTCCTCAGTCAATCACCTGCAGTAACTTCTTCTTTTCCCAAGGTCTGAATTCTGAGCAGGTCCCTGGATCTTCAGTCCCATTACCCCAGGATTTACAGCACATAATTTATTTTTCTCCTCCTAAATCCATTACAGCACTAACATAGAATAAATGCCATGAACTCCAGTGATCTCTGGGAGGGAGCCCATGTCTCAAAATATGGTATACACTGTTCTAACATTTTCAATAAAAAATAAAACCATCTTACTTATAAATAACTGCTAGGTTTTCCTTCTAATGAATAACCTCAAATGCATTTCTCACCTAAATATTAGAGTAATATTGTCATACTTTCGTTCTCATTTCTGAATATTATTGCAATTAATTTCATTATTTAGATACCTGAGGATGCCCCTTCAAAATGCCACTTAAAGAAGGAATATTACGTAATTTGCCTTTTCAGTTTAGCTATCCATTTTTAACTATTAAAAAAGCACTTATTTTCAAAGAAGTGCATTTATAATAGTTAACAGAAAAGTATTATAGATGTAAGAATACCCAAGGGAAAAAAAAATACAGTACAACTAGTGCATATATATATATATGTGCACATTATGGTGCACAATAATTTTACTGAACAGATTCTTCTCTGAAATCTCACTTTTAAATATTTGAATCTATGAAAACTAGAAATGAAGAGCAAATGATGTGAGATTTGGAATTCCTTTAAGAAATTGAGGTAAGAAGTTAAAGAAAACAAATCTTATCACACACAAACACGGTGCCTTAAATGTCAGATCCATCCCTAAGATGATCTTGATAGAGATGTATATAAAAGATACAGTTTTAACTAAGATATAATGGCACAGAATACTAAATACATTGCACAGAATTGACAAACAGGCACCATAAACAGTTTATCTTGATATATTAGGCACAGTTCATACCACATCTCACAATCTGAATATTAGTTGATGCAGTAAAAGCCTTTGCTCATCAACTCCAAACTGCATTGACAAAGGAATTTCCACTCCAATTCTTTCCAGTCAAAAGGCTTCCATTCCAAGCAAGAAAAGCATTCTGAAGCTGATAACATTCTCCTCTCATTTCTTGCCAGGAACAATAGACTTGTCATTTCCCACTGCAGGGATGCTGTGGCTCAGCTGAAGAGAATCCCCATCACTTACCCTCTCCTCGTAAGAAACAGCAGTTATTTTTCCTAACAGCACTCTGCCCAGATTCATCTTCACTTAATATGGCCAAAGCATTTCCTTCCAGCAGCAGCTTCTCCCAGCTTCAACTCCCAGCTTCACCCCTGCTCCATGCCTGTACATGCCAGTAAAGTTTCAAGGCATTTGGTATCAAGTTCTATTTTACTCCTTTTCTGGTACCCATAGCAACAGGCCAATGCAGGAAGCTTGTGGTTCGTCAGGGATTCAGATTAGATCTCAATTATCTCTCCCCAGAAAAGCTAGATCATTTGCTATAAATCATGCTGATTGTCCTCTGAAAACACTGCCTAGGACAAATGGGGAGGGGGGGGAGGAAAGAAAATGACGTTGAGTTGGGTGCTAGTCCTGGATTCAATCAAGCAGATTGCAGAGGAATTATTAGTTCATCAGCCTAATGTGACTTGCAGCAACATTGACACTGGAAACCACTATTTTCAGAGGTTTACATAATGCAAGCCAGAAGAAAGCAGGACCTCAAACAGCCTCTTCTGCTTCACTTCTCAGTGGTTAACACTGGGAATGTAAAAATCTGCTGCACCAGGCAGCCTGGGAGGATTTGGTTAAACCTAGGAGCAGCCTGAAGGCAAAATTCTCCTTTCAGAAACCAACTGATGCTCTGCCCTTCCAGCCCCTGCTCAACTGAGTTCTGTGCATGGTGCCTTAGGAACAGAGAGCAAAAAAAAAAGGTTACTTGGAGAGGGAAGTGCTGGGAACCTGCCTGTGACAGAGAAAAAGAGATCTAGAAAAGGAGATTAAAAGTACAGGGTTGCATGAAGTTTGCTGCTACTCACAAAGAGCAGACTTCATAGAGAGATATCTTATTTTTAGATACAAAGAGTGTCTAAACCAGTCACTGCTGGTATTTTTTTAAGCTATTGGACCACAGTTTAAAATTAAATTTTAAATTTTATTTGAAAATAAAAATAAAAAATAAACACCAGAATAAAAATAATAAAAAAAAATAAAATAAAAATCAAAATAAACCCCAGAATGACAAACTGGGAATGGGCATTTTAGTGGGATTTCCTTAAAGCCAAGGTGGATTTAGTTTAGGAAAGAGGAATCTTTTCCCTTCAGTGCAGAGTGTGGAATCCTCCTCATTTATCATGTCCCTAAAGTCAAAGCAGCCCTGTGAGAGCACAAATACTACCCTGTGCTTCTCCAGAGAGAAAATGAAGCAAAAAGAAGATGAAGAGCCTTTACTTGGATTGCAGGGTAGGATTGGCTTGCAAAAGACATCCCAGTCTGCACATCTTCCAATTTCTGGGCTTAGAATGAAGAGAATTGGTTAAGTGAAAAAAAAAACCAAAACACAACAACAATTTAATTTAATTTACAGTGATCAGAGAAGAAATGTTCAGGTAACTGATCATCAAAGATCAGTTTAATTGTGTGGGCAAGAATGAAAATGTGTAATTCTATAAGGAAATCATGTCAGAAGTGGCTTTTGCCTGTTTGGTTTATTTTTTTTCCCCACTCCATTTTAATCACCATGAAAGCACGTGGGGTGTAAAATGGATTTTCACTTTCAATACCTTAACCAAACTGCAACACTTGGGGTTATAAATTTAATAATCCCTTAATCTCAACCAACCTGGAGAGCTGCTGATTTTATTTCCCTCAACATTGCACATCCACTTTTTTTTTTCCCATTCAGTGATTTTCCTTGCACTGCAAACGAGCTTTACCAATTAGAAGTGCCAGTTAATTCTAAAGGAAATTAAAATATCATGTGATTCTGAAAGCTCTTTTAAAAAATTCACCTCCATCTTCACAGCTTATTTCAGCAAATCTTGTGATTTTGGGTCCCAGATTTACAAAGCAGGCAGCAACTCCAAGTGCAAAGGTCAGAAGCAGTAAGAATTGTGATTTGCAAAGCTATTAATGGCAAGAAAAGATGACACAAGAGCTTTAAAAAAAAAAAAATCCTTATTCAGATCCCCCAAAGATGACATTTGTAAACCCACAGCCATCTGCTTAGAAGCTAAACTGTGGGAAGGGGTAGAGACCCCAGATTTGGTTGATTTGGTTTTTTTTCTGATCACATTTTCTTGCTGTACATTTGTTTTCAGAGCAGAAAAAAGTCAAATGACAGGAAGCCTGGATCAGTTTGAACTTGTCAGAAGATGAATAGGAGGATTGAAGACAAACCTCACTGCTAAAGGAAGAAAGCACACGGGAAAAATAAAAAAACAGAGGTAAACCCCTGGACCAGCTCCTAGTCACACAAATTCCTCAGGTAAATTTGCCTCAGGTGAATCACAAATCTTTAATCTCAGCAGGAACTTCTTTTTTAGATATTTTTTTTTTTTATCTTATATTTAAGAAAGCAACAGCTACTGGAATGAAATCTAAGGAAAATAAATACCTGCTAAGAATATGATTTATCACACTGAAATATTACTGAAATTAAAAGCCAGAGTATCAAAAAAGCTACACACAAATAAAAAAAACTTTGCCATAAATTAAATTTTCCCTAATTCTCTACATTTCCTATAATAAATTGAGATTTCTTTCCTCAGCTACTCAACAATCATCATGAAAAGAGGGAAGATTCCTTTCCTGACAACACTGTGGTTTCTCTCCATCACTTCTCAAGAAAAAATTCCTTCCCATCCCCAAACAACCTTCCCGAAAAAAATATTTGCAAGCCAAACTAGCTGGAATTTGTTGGTGGAATAACTGCAATTCGAGTCACAGGGAGCAGCATTTCCCAGCCACTGAATTCTGTGGAATTGAGGGAGTGGATGGAATCTGCTGCTCCGAGTGCCCCCTGCTGTCTGCAGACACTCCAGAGCCTGCTGGACACAATTCCAAGTGTTAAAACTCAGGAAAAACTGCCACCCAAAAATCTAAATACAAATATTTGCTTTTTTCAAGCTGTATTCTAATTTTTTTTAACTATCTCTATAAAGCCTGGCTGTAAATTGATGATAAAAAATCCACTTTTTCCAAAATATATATATTTTTGGTTTTAATAATTACTGTTTTTTTCCTTCTGTTGCTGTTTTAAGGCAGCTGAATTCCCTCCACTACTGAAAACAGCATCACAGATGGAAGGTGCCTTGCAGCCCAAGAGTAAATTCCAATTAAATGACATATTAAGGAGAAGATGATTAAGGGACAGATCACTGAAACACATTAAACTGCTTCTGAATTTCCTCCTACTGCAGATGGAGCCTGTAAGAATCACAAGATTTGGAGGAAATCAATGAAAAACTGAGCATGAAAAGTACTAATTAAGTAAACAATGCATTCATCTCTTCCCAAGCCTTGCAATTGTTTCTATTTTCATTTAAAAAACTGATTGTTTTGCTGCTATATTTTCTTTCTTTAAGACAATTATACTCTGATGTATAAAAATAAGACTATAATGTCAAAAAAAGATAGTACAAAATATTGATGAAACAAGAAATTGATAATACAAAATACTGATGATAGAAAAAACTGATAATACAAAATACTGATCAAAAAAATTGATAATACAAAATATTGATGATAGAAAAAGATAATACAAAATATTGATGAAGCAAAAAATTGATAATACAAAATATTGATGAAGCAAAAAATTGATAATACAAAATATTGATGAAGCAAAAAAATGATAATACAAAATATTGATGAAGCAAAAAAATGATAATACAAAATATTGATGAAGCAAAAAAATGATAATACAAAATATTGATAATATAAAATCTATGTTTTCTGAGCCACAAGAACCTAACAACAGTCTGAAGTCTCTACACACAGAAACTTTGTGTTCTAGAAATACTTTGCAGTTCTTTTCAAGTTATTTTAATAACTCACACCATCTGGATTCTGTTTGAATGGATCAAAATCCAGCTGGGGAAAAAAAAGGAAAAAAAGAAGAAGTTTTTCTGCACACCTAAAACAAACCCTGTAATAATTAGAATTTAACAACTAGAACATGACACTCGTGCTTCAGGGAAGCAGCTGTGCAAGGGAAAATAGTGAAAATTAAGTTTAAAATGATAAAAAACTGAGAGAAATATCTGTATAACTAAACACTCTGTGTTGTAAAAGCAGTGTCATGCTGAGGAGAGATTCCCAGCACGTCCGTAGAGACCTTCAACTCAGAATATAGAGAAATTCAGCTGCAATACTTACAAACTTTGCCTGGTTCAAAGCTCCCTGCATCCTGAGCAGCATGATCTGCCCTGCAAAGCCTCCTGAGCTGGGCAGGCCCCTCCTTCACCCCCATTCCTGGTTTTAGACAAACAAAACTTGGTACTTACAGACACTTGGCTATCAGTAAAAGTTTTCTCCATGTATCAATGGTCTAAGAGCTCATTGTTGAGAAACAGCCCCTTGCGGTTTATTTGAAGGCTTTTGGTTTTTTTTTTATCCTCAACACATATTTACTTCTTGCAGAGGCCAGTGAAAAAATGAGGCTCCTGTGCCTGCTGCCCTATCAACACCTCTCTGAATCTCCTCCCTCCCCAGCACATTCCCCGCCCTCCACACTGGCTCTGCATCTTCCCCCAGCGGGCTTCAGGCAGGTCCTGGGGAGCAACCAGGCTGCAGAGACAGGAGGAATCTGCTGCTGTTCACCGAGGGCCCACAGGACTCTGGCCAAACCCCTGCCCAAACTTGTTCAAGCCCTGAGTCAACAGCCTTTGCTCCTCCCCAACCTTCCCTTTTATGATCCATTCTTCCCCTTGGGTGAGTGTATTAGCTGAAGGAACTAGGAATTCATCAATCCCTCATTAAGAACATTCCCAAACAGACTCTAAAAAAATACTTTTTTTTCCAAAGTAAATGTGAAAAGCTGGAAGGTTTACAGTAAATTTCAGTCTCTGGGCATGCAGGTACGTGCCTCAGTGTGATTACAATCACATGCATATTACACAATCTCATCCTACCAACAGGCTTCTTGTTCTTTTGAGGGAGCATTTACAAGGATCTTGTTCCAAGAGAAACATGATTCTTGGGATTTTCAATGCCACACCTCTCTCCAGATGGACCTGCAATATCTGGATTCTCAGAGAGAAATGAGTTCTGCCTAAAAAGAATGCTCAAATGCTAGTTCCTCAGACCAGAGGGAAGTAGAAAATGGGATTTTTACTCTTTTTTTTCTCAGTGAAAAATCAAAACAGGTAGGGAGAAGCCATGTCCAGACTGGAGCCTAAGGATGTATCAGGTCAGAACATGAGTTTCTCAAACCCAGGGTGATGTCTGCAGCAGTGGCCACACAAGGATTTCTACTGCTGAGGAGCACAGCACAACATCTAGGATATTTCCCTGATGACATTCTCCCAGACTCCAAGTATTTTTATTTCAGATTTCCTGAACCTGGTGTGGCTAATAACCCCCAGTGGCTCTCTTTTCCAAATGCTTGGCCACTTTTCCCCCAGGACATGCAAATTTCTTGCCTCCCCAGCAGTCAGTGGTGAGGTGTCCCACACAGCAACTCACCTCCCACATCAACAACCCTCTTCTGCTGTTTGTTTTGCTCCTGGCTCCAGCCTCCTTTAATTAATGGTGGTGACTTCTTGGCCTGAAGGAGACAGTCAACTTATCCCAGCTACTTCTTCTGTGCCACCCATGCTTTTCTGCTCTTTCTTATGCCTTTCTGAACCTCTTCTACTTTTAATATAATATTTGTGAAATGAGGAGACCAGGTTTGGGCAAATCACAGATGTGTGGAATGGAATCACTGTGGGGTTTTTCTTCCCTAATAACCTATAATGCAGGATTTTGTTTCATTGCTACTGCCCTGAGCTCATGTTTTCATGCAGCTCTCCATTATAACTGAAAAACCTCACTTTTGAGAAGAAATTGTCAGCTCAGAGACAGCTCTCAGTGGATACATAAAGCTCTGTTTTGTCTCATTTGATCTGCTTTACATTTCTCTGCATACATTTTCCTCTGCCACTTTGTTGTCAAGTCATTCCATCATTAAGAGCAGTCCTCTCTCACCTCTGCAAACTGCTCTGGTCCTTACTACCTAAACCATTCTGGATTATTTCATTCTGGAAATGAAGCAAAGAACCCAAAAGCAGAAGAAAAGAGTCAACAGAAATATCACCAGGGCATAGTGATTTGAAAAGAAATCCCTGGAAAACAGTCAATTCCACTCTCAATTAGAAATAAATCTTCAATTGTCAATGAAGAGGTCACTCATGTGCTGACCAACCCACCTTTGGTAGATACTTCAGAAAACAGTGGGAAAAGCCTAAGAATTTTCCATGAATGAGCCTAGAAATGGAAGGAAAACCTGAAAGCTTATATTGGTGAGCCTTTAAAAATGATGGTGCAGTATAAAATATCAGCAAAGGCTTGAGATTCTTGCTATTAATTCTATTCAGATTATACATGCCCAAGTGTAAGCCTGAAGATCTTCTAGAGTATGCTAAAAAAGCTGGAAATTCTTCATAGTCTACAGAACCAGATGTGAAAAAAAAATATATATATACTCTTGGGAGTCTTCAAGACATATTAAGAATAAAAACAGCAAAAAGAAAACCCAGTGATGCCAACTGTTAGGGCTAAGTTCTGAACAAGGCTTGAAACCATCTATACTGCAGTAATTCAATTTAAATAAATCCATTTAATTAATAAATTATTTAAATATATATATTATCATTCAGAAAGAGCTATTCTGGAATGTGCTACCAGTCAGAATATTTATATTAATATCTATTAATATCTATATTAATCTATAGCATGCTATAGATACAGAATTATTTTTAACATTTAGTTTTATTTCACAGCTGGGTTTTTTTTTTTACCCACCTTCATGGAAGCAGAGAGCAAAACTGTCAATTGGCCAGTGGCATTCAGAAAAAATTAGGATAAAAGAAATGCAAAATAGGTAGTAAATGTGGAATGCTGTCAGGTAGTAAATAGTGGAAACCTGTCCCTGCTGGCAGCTCATGACAAGTTACCAGCTTAAAAATACCTGCTGAAACCCAAGCCAAAAATATACATTATTTTCAGATTTTAAATTCCCATTTATAAGCTGAAAGGACATTTGATTTAAATCACATACTGATGTTGGCCAAGGTGGTGATGAGCCAAGAAAAAGCAAAGCAAGCTCTGCAGGGAGAATTAATGTTTTTTATTAGCTCAAGTGGCAGGGTGGGAAAAGGTTTGCATCTTGTTTAGCTCTTTTTCTCTGATTTTCCTCCTATCCCAGTTGCTCTAATATAAGCTATTATCTCCCTGTGTAAGCTTTGTCTGATTATTTAAATCACTCAAACAAAGACAGGTACCCACTTAAAAACTCATTATTAAGTCAAATGAGCATTTAGGGGGTTTTTTTTGCCACCCACAGATGCCAAAGCTAATATCCAGCAGAGACATGTCATTCATTAGGATAAAAACCTCATACCAAAGAGATGTGTTGTGTGCTTTCAATTAGCAGAAAAAAAAAAATGAAATTAAAAAAAAAAAAGAAGAGTTGCTTCAGTGGAATTAACAAAACAGGAAAAAAAAAATCAAGCATTATTATCTATAATAACAGCTAATAATACTATATCATTAATGGTTATAATTAAGATTCTAACTTAATTCCTCACTCTGATTTTTGAAAGGAATATATGATACATTCCAACTTTGAAAACATTACCAGACTAGAAATTTGCTCCAACAAATGTTCTTTTTCATATTGGCATGAGAAAAAAAAAAAAAGCAAAAAAAAAAAAAGCAACAGTCATCTTTTTGCTCCTGATCATTAGGATTAAATGGTCTTTAATTTTAAAAAGATGTCTATATTAAAAGATTATTTAATAATACTCTAATAAATTAATAAATAAATAAACATGTAATAAAAAAGCATTAAAATTGTTTGCCTAAAACACCATTCTGCCCTCATTTTAAGCACAGAGAAACACAAAAATACAAGTGCCACTATGATTTTCAGGAAACACAAGAGTTTGAATGTTCTCTTTAGGAAGGAGGAACCTACATTGCTTTTTTTGGTCCCCTATTTTTACAGACTTCAAGGAAAATTCAAGTATTTATGGAATGAGCTACAGTTGAAAACGTTAGGGAATGTGGTTCCAAAGCAGCTGATGAATAAAAGGATTAATTTAAATTTTTTTAATTCAAGTTGATTTTTATAAAGGCAGTGTTCCAGTCTCTGCAGCATCACAGAGTCACCTTTAACATGCTTATAAATCTCTAAACACTGTCTTTTCCAGGACAGAATTGTGCAAGAAAATGAGAATAATGGGGAAAAAAAATAGGAAGAAATATAGGATAATTCTCTCTCATTAAACCAAACACTAAAAACCTCTAAATCATGGGAAATTCCATTTATCTTAAGCTACAAATTTCAAATATGAACCAGAAAAAGCAGCTATGAAGGATAATTGGTGGAAATCACAGAACTGTAACATGGTTAATGGACAATATTTCACCATGACAAATGATTCCCATAGGAAAATTTATTACAACATCCCAAATAGGGATCTTTTCTGAAGAAAAACTGATTTCTTGAAGTTTTCTAAAGTTCTAAATAAATTGCTTGTGAAAGCAACATAATTAAGGCTTAGAGTAGACATGCTAATTTTCTGAATTGAGTTCCAACTGACAGGATTAGCATATTCATCCCTGATGTAAACAAGCACCATTTCCACAGCTGAGAAATAAATGTAAATAAAATGTATAAATTAAATAAATGGGGTTTTTTTGTGTGTTTTGAGAGCCATTTTCTACAGCAGTCACAGCACACCACTGATTTTCACCCCATATCCATTCATTTTCTATTCTCACCCTAGTTTGATCACTGGAGATTTAAAATTATCTTGAATCCAGGTTATAAAAGGCACCTAGAGGTGAATCCTACCAATTTCTCTGCTGTGTACAATCCAGCTTCTTGAGCAGGAAAATGCTGCAGGAGGGACAAATATAATTAATACATATATTATTAATTATATATATATATTATATAATTAATATATTATTCCAGCTAATTCCAATCCTGTCACCTTGTCTGTGCCTGCACATCCAGCTATAATCTGGCAATTAAAAGGGAAAAAAAATACTCTTATTTAACCAGAGAAAAACAAATACCACAATAGATTAAAAGATGGATTCTTTTTGGTCAGCTTGAAGAAGAAAAAGCCAACCACCCAGCACCCAGCCACACCAAACTGCAACCAAATCTCGCCACCTTATGGCAGGAGGGAGGAAAAACCAGAGCTGCTTTTTCCCACACCACAGGCTCCAGCTTCAGACTTCCACCAAAAAAAATCCAAATTCAGCCTTGTTCAGAGCCAATCGACCAGTGCTCAGCACCTCCCCATAAAAGAAAATATATGGAAACTCCTTAAAATGCCCAGTTTAGCAGCTGGATGGCAGCAGGATTCAAACCTTCAAGCTCAGAGGAGCTTCTTTCTTTTCAGCCTTGGGTTGGTACCTTATTCATCCTGCTGAGATAATTGGGAGGAAGACAAAAGCAGCTGAATAGTCTGTGTAATAACTTCAGGATCATTATTCCAAAGGTGGAGTCTCTAGGAATTTCCTGCTATTGTGATTTCTTCTCCCAGCAACTCTAAATAGATGGCCTGAAATAATCTAAACATCTCCTAACAACATTGTGTTCTGCTCAGTGGGAAAAGTGCTGCAGCAACATGAACCCCAGAACCAAAATCCAACCACCTCAACACTCCTGGACTTAGGGAAGCTTTGGAATTCTCCTCTGGATTGCTGGTTTCCTGCTGGCTAAGGGATCATTCTCTTCTGGCTTACAGAAAGGGGTTAAAAAAAAAAAAAGATTTCAAAGTGAAAAGAAGCAACTGACCAAGAGCAATCCACACCCAAATAGCTACATGCAAAAAGCAGATTTTAATACAGATTATTTCTTTGTCTAACTCATATCATGACCTCAAAGGCAAATTTCTCCATCCAAAGAATCAGCTGTAACAACTAGATACTGGATAACACAGAGAGCATCTCAATTCCTCCTGTTGTTGCTACTCAATTCATATACACCCAGGAATTTGAGCTAAAACCTGAGGGAAAAATGGATTTTTTTGGCCAGTAACTGTGAAATCTTTCTGAAATTATCAGAAAGTACCACAGAATAATTATAGTTGGGAAGGACCTCCTAGATCACAGAGTCCAACCATACCTAGTCTCTATTTTAATGAATTTTTAAGCCATGTAAAACAGCTCCACAACAGAAATTAAACTGTATCCTTGGGATTTAAAACACTCTCTCAAAAGATGGGGTGTGCACATGATAATATGGAATTTCAATCAGGAAGAACATGGTGTGAACCATGGTTTTTCCTATTGCATGTGAATTACTAGCACTAGGGCTCTTGGATATTCTGAGAGGATTCTCTCTTCCTCTGACCAGAAATTCTCTCAGAACAGAATATATA
>WYEA01003534.1:24776-35077 GCA_033558465.1 Alcedo atthis
ATTATCTCTAGAAAACCCAAATTATATATATAGCTATATATAAAATCCAAATATTATATCTAGAAAATCCAAATTATATATCTATATAATCCAAATATTTTATATATTAAAAAATCCTAATATTTTTATCTACATAAAACAATGAGATTCCTCTTCTGTGGTAGAACAGGTTTAAAGCTGGAGGAGCAAGGAGGGGACACTGGCAGCTCTTTCAGTACTAGGGGGTAAGTGGGAGATTCTTGCTCAGTCTTCAAGCATCCTTGACAAGGACAAGATGCAGAGAGTTGGCAGCAGGAATCCAGAAAGATTAATATTGCCCTATACCAAAAGGTGCAATAAATTAGGTATTTTTTTAACAAAAATATGCTGTGGAACAAATAAAAAGCAGGACAAAAACCAAGTAACACCTTCCAGGCTGCCCTGCTGCCACCATCATGATGCTACCTCATTAGGTGGGAAAGGGTTAATTAAAAAAGATCTATCATCATCCAGTCTTTGCTAACAGCTTTTCCACAGGCTTTAATGACACTGCCATTCCTATAATGACCTCTATTTTTAATTGTATTTGGCAGCAGTATGACAAAAGGATTCAAGTGGTATTATTCACTGTTCCTGGTAAATGGATTTGATCACTTTGGAAAATAATATCTCTTTACTAATCAGATGCTAATGACACATTTCACTGCCTTCCAACCATTACAGTGGCATGTTTAATGGCAGTTAAGCCCATAATACAATTAAAAATGATGTGAAGTCTCATGTCAGAGACACTGGGAAGACACAGAAAATCCCTAGCACATTGGACACCCAAGTCAATTAAATATATTCCTTGTCTCCTATACTAAGCACAAAACACTGACCACCTCCATTTCAGTACCAGCCTTTTCCAAAGGAAAAAAAAATTCCAGATGATGATGGTATTGATGCAGATGGAAGATCATTTCTCAGCATAATAATATCTTGGATGAGTTGGAAGTCCACCTCAAATCAAACCAAAGCCTGTAATTTCCCAGGTTAATGTGAAATTGTGCTAAGAACAGCCATCCAGCTGCCATTAAATCTGCTTTATCAACAGCTGGGGGGGAATAATTGAAGCTAGTGAGCAAACAGAATTGTTGAGAAAAAGGAAAAAAAAAAACCAACATGTAATTATCCAACAAAATAAACCCAATATGAGAACCACGCAGCTTTGCCAACATTGCCTTTGCATGTAAAAAATCTGCTTTTCAGTTAGCAACATCACAAACTGCCATTCTTGGATTTCAAGCAAATTACTAAGTTTCACCCCAAAAAAAACCCCAATACTATTCCATTTTTAACTTGAACAAAGGCAACTCTGATGTAGTTACAATTAAAATTCTGATCAAAACAGATTACAGCCATAGGAAGCCAGAAAATATATTATCAAAGAAAGATGTCTTAGTGAACCCCTTGGTGTTGTCTACCTGTCTTCTCTATTTTTGCAGTATTTTCAAGAGCTGAAATCATTAAGGTTACAAAAAAATTGATTTTTTTGCTATAAAAAAAATAAAAAAAAAATACTTGCAACCCTATTGACCAGTGAGTTTCATAATATAATTATCTATTTTTAATTTTTATAGGATCTACAAATAGGATCTGTTTACAAATTCACATTCTACTTGAGCACAATGATGTAAAACAAACATGAAGCAGAAAAGGGTTTCTAAAAATGAATACCCCACATTTTAAAATGTTTTCAAATTACTTTTTAGTAAGATTTTCATATTCAATTTAAATAAATGTAATACCCAAACATTAGTTAAGCTCAAGCTGTAAAATCTCTTGTGATCTTAAGTGTTACACTTGCCTCCACAATATTAAAATAGAGGTTTTTTAAATAGGATGGTGAGAGGTCAATGCCTCAGAACTCAAAAACTAAACTGTTATGAAGTTTCCCAATGGAAAAAGGAGCATTTTAGCAGTAAAATGTAATTTAAACCAGCACTGGGTAGAGGTTTTTGGCCAGGGTGAGGGCTGAAGAAAATCAAATGTGCTCTATTAATTTAGTCTAGAGGGAAAGGAATGCTTCCCTGTCCAGCAACTGCTCCAGTCCCTTGCCAATCCCAACATCCCCTGATGTTTTCATCCTGCTTTTGCTGCAGAACCCCCAGTCCTGTCACAGGGTGAGGAGGGAAGTGACTGGAATATGTGGGGTATGGAAGAAGGTGGAAAAAAACAATGCAAGGGTGAAAGCAATCCAGTGGAAAATGAGGAATAAATAAAGAAAACAGGATTTATTCCATTCCCACTGAAACCATCACCCAGACCTGAGACCACACACCTCAACCAGCATCAGTCTCAGAGCAACTGGGAAGCTTCTCAGCACCAGAAATCTTCCCTGGGCACAGATTGAGAGCCACCTGACCATCCATAATCTGCATTTTGAACTTGGAAATGTTTTGTAGCAGTGTCAAGAATCTTATTATTTTTAAAGTTTTCACCAGTTACTACTAAATTAACCTCAATTCTTGTTTCTGAGCTGAGGACATAATCATTCAAAGACTCAAAGAAGAAGAAAGCTCAGGAAATGTGTTTAATTCCAGCACAGTGGTGCTTTCTCAGACCTGCTCGTGGCCTGTAAAAGCTCCAAATTATTTCTCAGTGCAGCTATAAAAATCAGGAATTTACACCAGTATTAATGTAAAAGACACAGGAAAAAAAAAAAAAAAAAACAAACTAAAAATCAATTTAAGGGCTGCTCTGCCAAATGAAGACTCAGTAAAATGATGCATATTTTGTGTGCCCACTGTATTCCACGTGTGTAAAATCAGACTTTCCCACTGAAAAAGGTGACCAGAAGCTGAGGACAGGGAGTTTTCTGAAGTGCAGCACATAACCTACCTGAAGATTTTGGAGTAGCCAGGCTTAGCTCTCCTTTTCACACAAGGCACAAAAAGAACCTGAATGACTGAGTATGATGCTCTTAGAAAAGCAAATGAGGTCTGAAATTCCACAGCACAGATCTCCCCCAGCTCTGCAATACCTGAAGAGTTCAGAGGTCCATTCATCAGTAATCACTCCAGATCTGAGATAAGAACACTGCTTCACCCCCATTAATTACTCTGCAGAATGCTGAGTGCTTGCAAATCATTCCAAGACTTTTCATTTGCTTTCTTCATCAGTTAAAATGGCCTTTAATAACACTGAAAAACAACATTAACATGCAAAAGAGCTTCTGTAGCCTCAATGAGAGGGCTCAAGCCACCTAGGAACATTGCAGTTGTCTCACCAACTAATTTGTTAGTAAGCAGAGAACAGGATGCCTGTTTGATTAGGAAATACACATAGGGAAGATGAAATCATTAGTGTTGGATCATGTATTCTGGTATATGCTGGGCTGAGTGATACAGGAGGTGAAATACTTCTTTTCTATGAGATTTTTCATTAGTAGATCCTTGACTTCCAGAAATCAATGTTTCAAACATTCCAGAATTATTATTATTAAAATATCTGGGAAAAACAAAATCTAATCATGGACAACACTGAACACACAAACTTGCTGCAGAGACTCTGAATGAATTTCAACAGCATCCCACAGAGCATTTTGGACCAACCCCCTTAAAGCATCTGCAGATGAAGCCTCCTTTTCCTTGGTCCATTAGCAAAGAGATCCTGAAGCACGTTGACTTGAGGGTAGCAGGTAAATTGTTGGGTGGTTTTGAGTGGGTGATGTTTAGAAATTAAGTGGATAACTTCTATTTGGTGTTTGAAAAGTGGGAAGCACCTTGTAGCTCAGATCACTTGGAATTTAAGACATTATAGTAGGTCTGAAAAGCACTGCTGCCTGTAGCAGTCACTTGAAAACACACTACTGTGTAACATCTACTAGTTTCATTTTCTTCTTTTCAGCACCAAAAGCTTACAAAAGAACACAGGGGAGAGCTGTTGGCTTCACAGTGCAAGAAAAGCAACACAAGCTATTTATATTTGGTTTATAAAAGCCCAATGGGAGACAGAACAAGCAGATGAAGCAGTAATTTGGAAGAAAATCTGAATTACAGTTTACTGAGTGTCACCAATTTGTGACCTCACAGCACCACAACCAACCACCCTTTGATGCAGTTTCAATGCTACTTGCACTGAGAGGTTTGGAGTGAATTTTTACCATCAAATTGTCTTATTCAGTTGATGTTAGAAGTGTCTAACAGGAGTTTTTCTCTAATGATCAGACTACAACCCTATACAAACATAACTAAAACAGTAACATCTGCAAGCTAGCTCTCCATGAAAACCAAGGAGCCAGGCTGAAGCTCCAGGCTGCTTCCACTCTTTAGCTGCTAGAGGTCAGAAGGAACTTAAATACGGTGTAAAAAACCTGTTTGGTTTGCATGTTAGGTGGTTTTTTAGGGACCAGCATCAACACACTCTTACCTTTTTCTCTTCTTTAGACTTCCTGATGCTGTGTGGAGGGGCAAATTTGTTCTGCATGCAAAACATCTTCTTTGACCACTCACTTTTGTGAGCTTTCAGCTGTGGCTGGGCAAAGCTGCCATCCACCCTGTACCTGTCAGCTGGAATCTTGCTCATGGGCGGGGGGAGAGTCCCACAGTTGACACTGGACCAGCCATCTGTGGAATCAGTGTATGACTCCTGGTCACTGGCATTTCCATGCTGCCACTCCTGCAGGACATGCACTGGCAGCCACCTCTGGTTGCCTGTGCCTGGAGTTTTCTTGGATGGGGGCACCGAATTCCGGGAGGAAACCAGGGGCACCTCGATCCGAGCAGAAGGGCTGAGGTGTTTGCTTCCACTTGGAGCCTTCTCACTCTGAATGACTTCCAAAGGCAGGTTTCCTTCCTGCTCATGGCAGAAGCCATTCCAATGGCAAGCAGGCTGGTTTTGTCCCCTGGCCACCGGGTTTTCCCATAAGCTGTTGGGAAGATGCTTACTGGGGTTGCTGCCTAAATCCACCACCAGAACTCGATTGCTCTTCTCCTCCTGGTTAAAATTCCCAATCCCGCTGTCACTGTTGCTGCTTGTGCTGTTGTTCTGCTGAGCATCTGCATCCCCGTCGAGGAAAGCCCTGGCACGCATCCCCTCGATCAGCTCCCCCATGTCCCTGTAGAGGACAGAGACAAACTGGAGGACAGGCAGGGATGAGGTGGGAAACTCCAGGCAGCCGTTGGTGTCGGGATCCGCCGTGCACTCCAGCCCGAAACGTCTCGCCACCCCCTGGTGAATCTGATGGTGAAACAACTCGGGATCCACCATGAAAACGTGGCACGACGTCCTCAGAACTCCCTCGTCTTCCCGAGCCAAGCTGGAGTCATCGTTGGTCTGCATTGTCACCAGCCCAAAAAACCTCCTGTCGTCCGGGCAGACGGCGCTGAAGGCCAGTTTCTCGGCGGGGTATTCAGCCACCAGCCCTGCTCTGTCACTGCACAGCTGGATGCAGTCGTGCATGATCTTCATCAGCACCAGGGAGTGGATCTTCTGCTCTGCCCTCAGGCGCCTCATGCAGCCACGGATGGCCTGCAGGCTCTCCGTTTCCAAGTTGGCGGTGGTGGAAGGCAGCTCGATGGAGCCCAGGTAACCCACAACCATGGCCACGTTTAGAATGCTGGAGTCCAACCCAAAGTCCTCTGCCCCCTCCAGTCCGACCCGAAAAACAGAGTCGTCGCTCAGGACTTTGGAAAGTTCTTCCTTCGACAGGGGGTTTGGGCTGCTCAGGGCTTCGTTGCCACCAGGTTCATACCTCAGGGCAGCAGAAGCTGAAAAGGATCTTTGTTTTGGGACAGAAGTCTCCGAGGTGCCAGCACAAAGAGCAGGATTCTCAAAGATCATGTTGAAGATGCCACCAGACTGCATTTCTTCAACAACCTTCTCTGCTCTGTTTATCCCCAGAGCTTTGGAGTCAGGCTTGGGTTTTAGCCAGCCCTTGCCATCATAAAAACCAACTTCTTCATCACTGGAACACGAATCCATGTGACCCATCCCTTCAGCAATCACCATGTGCAGGACTCCAGAGCACTTCCCTATGAGTTTCACGACATCTTCGTGAGAGGCTTTTCTCACGTTGATTTCATTCACTGCAAAGATCTGATCTCCTGCTTTCAGTCCCACATAATCTGCAGGGCTTCCCTTCATGACACAACTGAGGACACAAGGAGCTTGTCCAGAGAGGGTAAATCCATAACCTGCCCTTCCCCTTGCAACTTCCACGCTCCTTATCCGAGGAGTGTGAACGTTGAGCCGACGTTTCACTGCTTCCCCTGCTCTATACATTTTGTTGGGGGTGGTTTTTTCCCTCAAACAGGATTAAATAGTCCAGTTTTGGGGCATGTTTTCAAGAGTATCACTCCTTCTTCTGATGAAGTTCTAAAGAAGGAAAAGAGAAAAAAAGACATTTTAATTCTCAGTGGTATTCCAGAGGTTTTTGAGTATCCCTCAGTTTAAAAGCAGCATCTCCAACTTTCACAAACACATTTCAACAACAAATCAGCATTCCATGGACTAAAAGTGGACAAAATCAGATGTGCTGTTACACCCACCAATTAATACACTCAAAACCAGAAAAAAAATGCATTGCAGGCAGTCATTCCAACAGCCATGTGTTTTAGTTTAGCTTAAATCATCTTTAAAAGGAGCTCCACATGCTGCCAGGATTTATCTAGTCATGGCTTTACAGTTAAGATAAGCTTTATAGGAACAGCAACAAGTAGATTTCATTACATTTTAGTCTTCAGACTGATGTTTTAAATATACTCAGATAAATTCCATTATTTTAGAGAGGTTTCCTCTACTTAGCAGGTACTTGAAAGCAAGTAATTTTGCATAGGTGGAGAAAATGCAGGTAGATAAATACATATATATATTTATATATATACACACACACCTTTATCCTATCTCAAGTATTTAGTGGCATCCAACTCACTAGTTGCATGAAAGAAAAATGAACATTAAATCCTCATGTTACTGTCATCTAGAGAAATAAGAAACCAAACCAAACAACCCTACACTCAACATGGGCTGCAGTCCCCAGCACTCTACTTTCCTCCAAAATTCCACACCAAAAAAGAAAAGGCAACACTAAAATACAATGTAGGATCACAGTCACTACATAAATATATATGAGCTGCTAGATTACCAAATTTAACACCAAAAAAATTAAGAGACAAGGCTTGTTTCTTGAATAATTAAACCAAATTATCTTCAGGATGGGATTCCCTTAGGATTCTTCCAAACCCTAAACTGAACAGCATTCAAAATACTAGAAGGCATTCATTTAACTTGACTTTTGGGGGGTGTTTTTCTTTAGTTGATGGTTGGTGGGTGTTTTGAGCAGATTAAGTCTCCATGGTGCAGCTGGGACTGTTCAATGTATTCTGGTATTTGCTAATTGTTTTAATATAGCAATTATCTGCCTTCAATAACAGCTCCCCTATAATTAGAGAAACTTAGCTTGAAGAAGTCATAAAAGTTCACCTTGGAGTGGAAATGATACCACTGGAAATGCTTTCCAAATTAAACTCACAGGTTCCTGGAAAAGACCCTTAATTTTCATCCACTCTCCTGCCTTCAACATGGATTGAGGCTAAACTTGTGACCCCAGTGCAGCTACCTCTAATTTATTATATTCTCTGAAAGTACCAGACTTCAAGCAGAAAAAAAAAACAAACCAAGGAATACCTAACAGTAAATAAGCATTTGTTCTGTAGGAAAGTGAATATATCCATGATTTGACTTGCCCTGCAGGGAATATTTCTGTTTTAAACAGCTTGGTCTTCTTTTGGTGCCCTCCTCAACTGCTGTTAACCTGGGCACTGTGCTCCAGAGCACCTCAAGGAAACAAATTAGATTTTAAATAAGCTGATCACAAAAATTAAAAGCAGCAGTTAAAAAAAAAATAAAATTTAATATTGTCATGTTCAAGTGGCTGATAAAAATGATTTTTCCAGCTATGTTTCTAATTGTTAAAAATATATTCTAAATGCAACTATTAAAAATAGAACAAAAATGTACTCAGGCTGCTCTTGGGAAGAGGCAAACCCCAGAGCTGTCTCACCTCATGATTCCACATCTGCTGTGAGAAAATTCCTCTTCACTCCATTCACAAGTCAGTTTATCTCACTGATTACTACTGGAATAACTTCTAGGGCTTCTAGCACTTGATTTATTTGAGAGCATAACTGCTCTCAAACTCAGTCAGACCCAGCAGGTCAGAAAAAAATGGACTTTTTGCTATCACTAAATATGAGAATTTAAGTTTTAAAGGCAAAAGTCTGAGCAATACCAAAACCACATCAATATTAATCAGATAAGCCTCTTTACTCCTAGAAAGCAGAATAACTTGAAACCCACAGTACTTAAATCTCAAGTAATTAATAAAGTGCAGTGACATTTGAGCATGTTTACTAAAAACACTGAAAATATAGGATACCAACTATAATTTAAAAAATAATAATATAAAATTAATACTGTGATTTCAGAAAGTTCATCAGAATTTGTACCAAGACAGCTTAATAATATGACACAGAATCAATCCAGTTTACTATGTACTAATTCAGAAACACTAACATAATCAAATTAAGAGTAGTTAAGTGTGTGAAAGAACACAATTTGCCTGTATTTGTGTCAGAACTGCAAACAAAACCAAACTTTTCTGCCAGCACACAGTCTGGTCTATGATTTTGGGGGTCTAAAGCACCAAAAATACCAAGCTGGAGTGGAACTGTATTTTACCCCACAAACTCTGCACTTCTTGAGGTAATATTCTGGAATATCTCTGCTAGCTTTTCATTTGCAAACCCAAGAAAATAATCTTTTTGCTGCCTTGCAAGGGAGAGAGGAGGTTTGTTTCCTGTGAAATCATAGCAACAACAAGAGCAAACAGAAACAGAAACAGGAGGCACCATCCTGTGACAGTCTGTTGGGCTGCAGCCTCAACACCAGCACAGGGAGCCAACCTGGGAATATTTCAGAGAGTTTAAGACAAGATTCAGCTTAAAACTGTCCCATTGCCCACCAGCTCCTTGGGGTTTTGGAAACGAGCTGCTCCTCAGGAGTATCCATGCTGATGTGCTGCTGGTTTCTTCTCAAGAGAGCTGGGTGGCTTCATCATGTTTCCCAGCAGGCTGAAGCATGCAAAGTGAAGGAGAACAGCGAGGTAATTCCCTCATCCCTCACACAAACCGTGGGTACTGCAGCCGACTCTCCAGCATGGGTGCCACAGAACTGCCTCCTCGCACACACGATGCCACTACAAAGCTCAAAGTGGAGTTGTACGATTTGAATTCCACTTACCATTTAAATGGGGTACGTGTTTCTAGACGAGTTACACAAGTAATTTCACAGCACAAGCTGCAGGAGACAGCTCACCGGGTTGCTTGAGAACTCGGGCTGGACAATATTCTAATGTCATCAAATGAAATCACCTTATCAGCATCTCACAATTGGCAGAACGCACCTTTAAGTTCCCTGGAACAATTCGGTGCGCTCTAAAAACGCTGGCCCGTAATTAACTAAAAACTAGTTAATCAAAAGGTTCCTCACACCGAACCCCGCGTCCCAAGTGGTTTCCACCCAGGACAACCCCACGCGGAGGCGAGAACCGGGAGCAGCGAGTCCGGCTGCCGGGAAAAGCTGCTCCCAAAGTTTCTTTAGCGGCTTCCCCAGGGCACCGAGCCAACCGCTGCCGGCCCCACGGGGGGCTCCAGAGCCCGGCTGGGGGTGAGGGACGCGGGGAGGGGAGGGAGGCCACCGAGGGGCGGGCGGAGGGTCCCCGGTTCGCCCAACGGCCCGCGGGGTTAAGCATCCACCGGGAGGGCGGAGCCGCGGGGAGGGGAGAAGCGGCACCTGAGCCCGCAGGGAGGGGTTGAGAAGGCAGCGGTGAAAGGGTTTTTGGGGGGGTTAGAAGAGAACCCTCCTCCCCTCAGCGCTACCCGCCAAAGGGTCGCGGGCAGAGCCGCAGCCCGAGGGGCGCGCAGAGGGGGCGGCTCAGGCGCTGCTCTGCCCCTCGGTGCCCCCCGCCCTGCTCTCCCCTCCCCCTCGCTTTTTCGTTCCCACCCTCCCCCCATCCCGCTCTGACCTGCGCGGCCGCCGCCGCCGCCGCCGCCGCGGGGCTCCCGAACGAATCGACCGACGACAGGTACTGGGACTCGGCCGAAGGTGACGAACTGCACCGGGAGCCCGAGTCGTAGTCACCGGGGAAACCTTGGAACATGGCCCCGGGGCCGCGGGGGCCGCCCCGCCGCGCCAAGGCTGCGGGTCAGGCTACCGGCATCGCCGGGGTACCGGGAGGCTTCGCTCGCCGGGGTGCGGTGGTGGTGGCGGGGAGATGG
>WYEA01003535.1:5176-24798 GCA_033558465.1 Alcedo atthis
AATCCAATCAAATCCTAAGTGTGTTGTGTGTATGGAAAGAAATAGTTTGAAAACTTAGAGGCTTTTCCTCCCCATGGATTTTTTTCCCCCCTGGATTTTGAAAATTGAAGTTATGGGAAATATATATATTCCATAATTAATCCTAGAGTTTTTCAAGCATTTTCATGCACGTGAGCTGGTTATTCCAGTAGAAGATATTTCCTGTTCCTAAGCCAAAATCTTCCCTCTCATCTTCACTGCACCCTCTCAAAATGTTTGAGCAGCTGGCAGTATTTTTTCATATATCTTGTGATCTGACAACATTTTGCCATTCTTTAAAAAGCAGAAATTCTCTGCTTTATATATTCTTCAGGTTTGAGGTGGCAGAGCTCCAGAGCAGATCTGGCAAACAACCTGTGCTTTAGCAAAACGTTGATGTTCTGCATATGCTGCCATCTTTCCAAGTCTATTTGGTTTTGATTTGGATGCCTTGAACTGTGTGACTACCTTTAAAGAAAGTAAAAATGTAGGGAGTTAAAAGAGCTCTCTGCCTTTATGAGCAAAATTAGTCACTGATGGATGTGCAAGCACAGTACCAAAGGTAAGAATGTGTGCCTTCTGCTCCAGTGAAAGTCATCCAAGTGTGTTCTAGTTACCCATGCAGTGGTAAAATGGATGGGATTCCATTCATGTCTTGTGACAAAAATGATTAAATTCAGAGATAAACAAAGGCAAAAACACTGAAAAAGTTTTAAATGGCTAAATTGTTTTGTAATTGTTGACTGAGGATGATCAGTCTGTGTTTTAAACAGGTTGGTAAATGGCAAAAATCTTCTGTCTCTTCAATCAAAACAAATCTTCCTACCTAAGGCTACCACAGAGCTGGTTAACATGCTTCTGAGGCACTGAGTCTCCAGCTACCAATTCCAGACAGTGCTGCTGAATAAAGAAGGATGAACAACATTTCTGTGAGACAGACTGTGCTTCAAAGAAGAGGGTTCATGGGTTATTTCAGTTTAGTTTAGGATTAATTGCTTCAGTTTAGGATTAATTGCTTGGAATTTGAGGTGTGAGGAGTAGGTGGTCCAGGATAAGGGAACAGGGATTTATACTTCCTTTGATTTATTTCATGGTTTGTTTGTTTGATTGATTGTTTTTTTCAACTGTACTTCCATGTGCCTAGTTCTCATATTTTCAAAATGAGGATAGGATTAATTAATGTTTATAAAGTGCTTTTGTTGCCTAGAGGAAAGGAGGGTTTAGCCAAGGTGTCATTATTAGAGTGGAAACTTAGCACACTAAGTTGTCAGTGACATTCATGGTTTTGAAAACTTTCATTGATTTTTCAAAGAGCATTCTGTATTGGAAGATTTTAATAGAATATGAAACATGCTATTTAAATATGGTATCAGAAAGTATGCAGGAGTTAAACTGTGTCATATTTGTTTTGGGTGGCCAAATATGCAGAGGGGGAAACCTTGCCCACAGCTGGATCAGCTTTTCAGATAAGAAAGGGCAATGTGCCATGTTAGTTACACCACACAGAAAACAGATTTTTCTCTGCATGTATTTTCTTGCAAATCTTCATAAGGTCCTGGTCTGGCTGTGGCCTGGCATCTACCACAGCTCAATAATCTGGCTGAAGAGCATCCACTGGATGCAGCTGATTACACTCAGTTTCTAAACTATACTAAAAGACAGAAATAAATAGAAGTCTGAATGATTCATTTTATATTCGATCTTCAGCAATGCCTCTAAAAGCAGAACCTCATGAATGCTTTTGTACTGATAATTAAGGATAATGGACTACCCTCTGCAAGTGCTTAATTCTTCCACCTTCTCAGCTCATACCAGTTTGGCTGGTGCTGCAGGAATGTCCAGCACAAACAGCTTCAGATTCATGCTTGGAGTAAACTTTACACATCCTCAGAGCTGTAGCTCAATTTTTTTATGGTGTGTACAGTGTTTTCCTCAGAAACTCTATGAAGGCAGGTAAAGAGAAACTTATCCTGAGATTCAAAAGGACAGTGGCAGTTCAGGGAGCTCTTCTCAACTGCACAGTTAAGAAACATCCCCATGTGCCTTAGCCAGCAGAAATAGATCAAAAGCACCAAATCAGCCTCGTTAGACTACCTAAACAGGTCTGTGGGTTTATTCACTCTCCTTAAAAGAAAAACCAACCAAACAAAAAAACCCAAACCAAAATAACAACAAAAAAAACCCCAGAACACTGAACCAAAAATAAAAACCCACAAAAACAACACACCAAACCTATAAAATGAAATGAAAAAATAAATATATGAAAGCTGCCATTCACACACACAGTTACCCTACTACTGAAATGTAAGATGTTGGGAACTGCAAAAGTGAATATTCTCCTGTCAGCTCTGCTGCACTGAATGGAGCAGTCCAGTTCCTTTCCTACATTTATTCAGGTTTATGGCCCCTCTCCCAAACTGCAGAAACTTCACAGTTCATGAGATACTAACATCTGGATAAAACCACTTAAACTGCCCACACTTGTTTGAAAAAAATATGATTTTGCCTAATAATAAAATTCAACAGTAATAAAAGTAACTGAATACATTGATTGCTGTAGCTTTGCTGTTTAATGTGTACTGTAAAATGAATCAAATGCACATTGTCACCAAATTAGAGTTGCTGTAGAAGCTCATTTGTTTCATTTTGTGGTTGCTAGCATCCTGCATTAGTGAATTAGAGAACAATTCTATGCTGTAGGATTATTATTTTTTTTAATTACCTTCTACTTGTTAGCTCAAAGTGAACAGCAGCCATAAAATGAGTAACCAAGAGAGGATTCCCAGCACCTCTCTGCTGAAGGAGCTTTGAAATGTGCACCCTTCAAAGGACTGATGAAATATGTGTGTTCATTAGCATGTCCTTCTTTAAATAATGTCTGATATTTGGCACTGTGGTTGAAAAATGCTCAGCCTTAGTTCCTGCACCATGCAAAATTAAAAATACATTTAAAACCCAAATATCAGTGTAAAAGTGTTTCATTGGGTATACCTGAAAAAATACAGAGTGCCCTGTTGTGCTTTCTTTATGAACACCTGCCACATTACATGTGTAATATAAAGATGCTCTAGGCATGCAGAAAAAATTCTGCAGTTTTACAGGATTTGTTGCCATTTTTCTATTATATTAAAAATCTGTTTGTCATAACAAGTGAAAGCCAGGGAGGCCAGATAAACATAGTTCTGAATTTCACTGAATTTCAACTGAAGCTGTGTTTTGGTTTTATACCCTCCACATGTAAAATAAGTAGATATCTTTTTTTTTTTTTTTTTTTTTTTTACTTCTAGTGCTGCAATCTTTCAACAGAGGCTGCACAAAGTGAAGATGGAAGAATTTCTTCAGAAAAGCAGCTGTTCAACTGAGAATATTTTTTTGTGACCAGGTTTCTCAGCTGTCACTGTTGCATGAGGGCACTGCAAGGTTGCCACTACTGCACATTAAATCTAGATTTAACTGTTGACTTCAAACATGTGCTTACTTGGACAGTGGTTTTCTGCACACACTTTGCACCAGCCATGGGAAGATGCTTTGGAAGGCATCTGAAGGTCAGAGCAGCTCTGAGAGCACCTGCTGTAAAACCTGCCACTGCAAAAATTCTTCATCCGAGGCCATAAACGCATTTGAAACTTCTGGGAGAGTTCATATTGGCTCAGTGTTTCAAATTCTATAACCACTGTGGTTTTTGTCCTGTGCTGGTGTGTTAAATTCGAGTTGATGGCATCATGAAATCACAGTCTGACTTTAAACTCTTCAGCATTGCATGCAACAGTGAGAGGGCACCACACCTCAGCAGCTGCCAGCGTCCTCGTTGAGGACATAACGTCTGCCACGGATCTCAAGTGGGTTAAACCAAAGTGTTAACACTGTGATGGAACAAAAATAATGCAGGATTTTCATTTTTCTGCGGTGAGACTGAGGTCAGACTGCACTGGGGAAGGGATCTGTGGCAAAAAGGACTGACAAAAAGCTATTTTGAGGGATTTTTGAAGCCAGGTGAAGCCTTTTGTCTGTGCTGGGGCTGTCAGCTGCTGGGAGGGCTGCTGAGAGAGCCTGGGCAGAGCTGGCCCCACGGTGAAATTAAACCAGCTACTGATCATCTGCCATCCTCCAGAGGGGCAGCACCCGCTGCTGATCAGCCCCCCGGGCTATAAGAAGCCTCAGGGGGAGCAGGAGCTGCTTCCCACCCACAGAGCACAGGGTGAACAACCAGGGGCTGTGGGGTCTCTGTGGGGGTCTCTGTGGGGGTGCAGCTGCCTGCAGCACATACAGGAGGGCACTGAGCCTCTGCCAGGGTACAAGGGAAATTCAGCCCCTCTGAGTGCTCAGTGACACTCATCTCAACTGCCCCTCGAGTCACAAGGTGTTGGGTGCTGTAAAGGTCCAGCCATGGCTGATACCAGACTGCAGGCTGCTGCTGGAAAAGCTGTGGCACCCAGACAGAGCCCCCAACTCACACATGTTCAGGCCTCTGGCACTGGCACTGGTGGGTAGTGGAGATGACAGCTGAGTCAGATGTGAGCAGGGCAATGAGCTGCTCAATCTGTGGCTGAGCTGCTTGGCCAAGTGGCTGAGCTGAAGGACGAAGAGGTTGAGGAGAACCAGGGAGTGTGAGAGGGAGATTGACAGGGGATGGACCCACTCCTGAGAGAAACAGGTTGAGGCCTCAAAGAAACCAGAGGGTCCCCTCCAGTCACCAGGCAGTAGGAGGGGACCTTGGAGGAGAATGGAAACAGGTCACAGACTATTGGTACCTGCCTTGCTTAAAAAAAACCCTTGTTGTGTAAATAGAACAATCCTAATAATTTCCTGGATTGTTTTCAAATGCCTTGTTTTTTGAAGGAGATCAGCCAGCTGAAAAGTCAAAATTGGGAAACTAACTATTCTGCCTTTGATCCCAATCGGTGTGTTCTGGAATCTGGTGCCAAAATCTGGTGCTGTCTCCTGAACACAGCTCCCATCTGCTGCTGGGTACCACAGCATTTAGCTGCCAGTTGCTGGAGGAGGAGAGAGAGTGAGGAAGAGAAGATTTTCTTCACCAAGATGCCAGGATCCCTTTATTTATTAATTTACAGCTCTTTTTATACCCTTTTAACTTCAAGGTAATTGGATAAGAAGCCAGCCACCCCCTGGGGTGATTGGCTGGGGTGCCACAGCACCCAGAGTCAGGACATCTCTCTGCTGTTTTACAAACAAATGCCAGCAAGGTCACAGCTTGGTGAGAACCCTCACTTTCCCACAGGAAGGAAAATTCCTCTGTGGTGGCATTTTAACACCCACAGCCCAGTCTGGGATTTCCTGGTGCCTGCTCCACAGCATCAGTGACGGGCACGTAATTACCATTGAGGGGCTGGGTTCCATACTGGTTTTGTACATATTTGTATATACTCCACTTTTATTATTATTGTTTTCATTTTTCATTCAAACTGCTCTATTTTCTTATTCTAATAACTAAGTCTCTCTCCATTTTTCACTTTCTCTTCCCCTTAAGGTGTGTGTGGGTGTAACAGAGAGTGTTACAGGTCTAAAGGGCTGCCCTAATCCTAAACCATTTAAAACATATTAAAATATATTCCTTCTAGGTTATTTTTAACACTTACAACAAATGACTGCAAATTATGTGGTGGTAATAATGACAATGGATTTAATTAACAATTAAAGTTAATAGATTCAAAAACACTGTGTAAAAAACCATTTATTTGGAAGCAGGTTTCTAGTTAGTAAAATAACTCTTCCACAAAAAGCTGCACTTAAATGTTTGTGTTCATAATTAAAGTATTATTTAGATAATAAAAAGGATTTTAAGTATTTATTTTCAACATTTTAAACCATGTTATTTTACTACATGATGTAGCTCTTCTCCCTCTGATCTTTACATGCCTGTAGGGCTGACAAAACCTGACCCTTAACTGCTGTTAACTTGAGAGCCAAGAGAATCCTCATTTATCCAATGAGTATGCCTGAGCAAATGCAACTGTATAAAATCCAGCCTCCTTCATACTCAAAACTAGAGATTTTTCTACAGTTCTTTGGGTAGCTTGCAATTAATATCTACTTATACATTCAAATGATAATTATAAATGTCCACTGAGACTACTCACTTAACATCCTGATTTATATTCAGGCTTAACCATCACTTCTAATTAATATTCTATTTAAGCCTCTGTAAATAGTATATGCCATGATTTAAAATAAAACCATTAAAACAGTGATAAAATAAGCAGATAAAATGTCCAAAAATTGCATACCTTTTACATCCACAAAACAAACTCTTGCAATCTAATGCATTTCCTATTTTTAATTCTATTTTCCTGCTTCCTACAGAACAGGGCCAGGTACTTTTACATTGAAGAGTATATAACTTTAGGATCATAATTTATATGGGTTTGGTTTTGTGTTTTTTTTTTTTACTTTTCACATTTTTAGTTGTTCAAGATTTTGTTGCTGTCCTTTTGGTATTTTTGCTATTTTTAAGAGAATATTCTCTCCCCCTTTGAGTCAGTGTTTCATGTAATTTTCCTTTCCATTTGCAGAGGCAATTGAGCACTGCCTCGTTTATTACATACAGAATGCCCTGAAGAACTGACTCTGCAGTGTAGTTTACCACTGCCAGATCATTTATTTTTTACCATATTCAAAGGAAAACCTAAATTTAGAATTGTTTTGTTTTGCTTTGTTTTGCTTTTTCATGAGAGTATTGAGATTATGAATTTGATCCAGGTACCTAATTTAATATAATTGGCTTGAGGTTTTTAGAATGCATCATAAAAATTAAAAAGAGCCCATAAAAAGACACCTAAGTGACAGTCACAGCTTGAAACTAAAATCCACAAAATACAGCAAGAATGTTTTCTCCTTATATATAATCTTTGGCTGGGAAAAATGTGATGATTAAATTTAATGTTTAGGACATATCCAGGGTAACTGAGGTTATTCTAATAATCTGATCTCTGTGCTTGATATTTACAGTGTAGTAACATCTTCTAAAGGCTAAAGAGCTGCTGCTGTAGGTATTATGAAGCCTGTAGATGGTTTTACATAAATGCTTAGATAGTCATTCTGAATACAAGCCAGAACAAGTGAGGGGTTTACATAATTCCAATTAATTACTTTTACAGCCAATAATATTCCTTCACATCCATCTGACAGAAAATAGTTTAGCTTTGTGTCTAAGTGGCAGTAGAGTTACCAAATACTTCCAAAGCAAGCAACTCCTAAATGAAATAATTAGGTGGGATGCCAAGAGGCTGGCTCCAGGTTATTGTTAGAGTTGTGAAATCATTTTCATTTATTAGTTTGTTCCAGATTTATTTTTTTTTTATGAGTACAATCAAGAATGTGAATATTTGAAAAGTAAAAATCATTCTAAGAACACCAACTTTTCATTGTGAAAAGCAGAGTGTCACACTCCACAATAGCCTGAGCTGTCAGTGATGTGAGCTGATGCCAGCCAGGCAGAAGAGGTACCTGGTTTTCTGTGTCAGAATTGTCACACTGGACACTGCTTGGTTCCCTTCTCAAAGGCATCACTTACCTTTTAACTGTGCCATGAGTTCTGCAAATCTCTTCCCAGATCAGTTTATCAAAAATTATTTTTTTTTCTTAAATTTCTAAGTATTTTAAGTATTGCACCTACTCATGTTGATCTAATGAAAATAGTCTCTATGTTCCTATGTTTCATCTGCAGCATAGTGTCTGCTGGCATATTTTAGTTGCCACTGGCTTTTGGTAGGTAAGTGGTGTTATCACTGAGTGATAATTATTTTTGGTTTTCAGAGGAATTGGCTGTGGCCAAAGAAGTCTATATCTCAAAAAAACCCAACAAACCAACAAAGCTTTCATACACTATTCATTTGCTTTCTATTAATTTACTTTCCTGGTTACTGACAAAGGAGGAAGCATCATTGTTCCTTTAAAAACATACTTCTCAAGAAAGACAATGACCAATGTTGTCTTTAGTTTTAGCTATTAAAGAGTTTTCTCCAAACACTTAGGACATTTCCAAGGGTGCCTCTGACCCTCCTCCCAACCCCCCCTTCGCTGCAGGCAGGGAAAGGGGAAAAAAAAAGTTTAAAAAACAACTTCTACCCCCTGATAAGAGTGAATCTCCCTGATTTTTTATTTTTATTTTTTGAAGTTGATTTCTTGCCTCCATGGTTAAAATCAAGGGCAGATTCATTAGGGTGAAACAAGGGACTTCAGTAGCTGCCATTAGGAGCTGCCTGGGCTTCACCAACTTGCAACTGTTTGTCTCCATCATCATCAGACAGAAAATCGTGGCATCTAAGGGCAGAAAACAAAAGTATATACCATTAACCCACCTCCTTCCAACCTGCTAAACAGAGCCATGCTCACGCTGCTTCTGCAGACCTCCGTGAGGGATCTCAGCCACCCCTGCAGCTGGAAGAACATCTGGATGTGCAGAGATCACTTTGGAATTTGCAATTTGTGTGAGTGTAACGTGTGCACTCTAAGAAGCAGCTAAGGGGACTGAAACCTGAGTGTGCGTGAACTCCTCATTCCTGGTTCTGACAACTCATGTGCAAGCCTCCTCTGGGAATGTTGCCTCTCGCTGCTCCACAGCCCAACCACCAGGGTGGCCACAACCTCTTCTCACAGGGCACAGCCCAACACATGAGCACAGAGCATCTCTGGTCCCCAGTTTGATGCAATGTCAGCAGTGGCAGAAAACCAGACGAAGCACCACTGGGGTAAATCTGTCAGATCTGTAACACAAAGCTGGGTCTTGCCCTGCTTCAGCACAACCCCCCCCAGGCTGCAGGCTGCAGACAGCACCGTTCATGTGCCAGAAAAGAGGCTGAGCAGGGGCATCATGTAACCAACACTCAGAAGGACTCGAGAGATCTCCCTCCTAAATCCATTTTTAGTCAGATATTCTCGGGCTCCAAAAATTTTATCATCGGATGTCAGTAACACTTCGTGTTTCTCAGTAAGCTGTGTGCTATTTTAGCTGGGTTTTTTTCACTTTTTGCAGGAAATATGTGATGAAATTCTGCGACCAACAGCATTCGGGACAATGAATCCATTAAATACTGCTTTTTAAAAGCCACAAAATGGGATTTATCTGATTGATCCTTTCCCTTTCTGGCACAGGTGCTTTAAAAATATGGCCCAAACGAAGTCAAGAAGACATGAGTTGGTGTGGGTATTTCTTCTCAGGTTATTTGTGTATGCTGACAGCATCTCTGATGTTCTGTTGAATTTCTAAAGGCCGTCAGCTTCCAATCTGCCTTTCTGGGTCTTGCTGTCAGCCCCTCGCTCACAAACGGACCAAAGCGAGTGGAGCAGTATAAAATGGAGCCGTGCAGCTCCGCCGGGCAGCGTGAGGAAGGTGAGTGTGCCCAGCCGAGCAGAGGCTGCTTTCCCCCGGGCTGTGCTGCCCTCTGCTGCACTGCAGCCGCCTCCTGCGGTGGGCTCAGCACCAGAAAACCCCCCGCACCGCCTTGTCCCCACCCTCCTGACAGTGCCTGGCATCTTCTTCGTTCAGCAGCTGAACACATCTCCCCGACAGTCGCTCAGCTCAGGGTTTGCACAGCACAGAAAGCAGTTTACAACTTACTCGTTAGCTCATTAGCTTATCTTTCCCATCATGCACACGCCCGAAGGCCCAAGCGGCAGCGCTGTCATCTGGGCTGCCAAAGGCGTGCGGCGAGGGGCAGAGATTTATTTACTGCCGCTCACGGCACAAAACCGACGCTGTACGTGAAATATCTTCCCTTCTTGGAGCCGTCGAACAAATCATCCTAACTTGAATAGAACAGATATTTAAGAGATTTATATAAAAAACAAAGGAGTCCAAGTTCTGGCTGGTCCGATGGCAGTGGGGAAACACAGCGTATTACTTTACTGTTAGTTAAACTAACCTTTCTATATTCCACCCCACTGCTAAGCTCGACTGGTCTTTTGGTTTTTCTCTCAGGCCACTGCTTTTCCTAGCAGCCTGACAGCTGCTGGCCCCATCTAGCGAGACCCCTTGACAGCTGCTTCACCAGTATTTTCTGATCTCCTCTGAACTACAACTCCCGTGTTTCACTGTTCTGAACACAAAAGGATGGTGGATTTAGATGAAAGGCAACAGGACAAATTAGTCCTTACACCTGGATAAGATTTAGGTGGTCAGTGTTATCTAACCTGCAGAAAATAGAACCAGTGAAACAAGACCTTTATGAAGCCAAGGAGTATTGGAAAGAAAACACTGCAGTAGAAAAATGCAAGTTACAGGCAGATGGGAGATGGTAAAAGGTGGGAAGGGCACAGAGTTTGTAGAAGTATTTCTCTCTAGTAAGACTTACTAATGCTTAAGAAGGATATTTGGTGGGGAAGACCACACCTGTATCATTGTTCTAAAGATGGATTTCTTAAGACCACAGACTGAATTTCTCTATCTTTGCAAGGTGACTAGAAAAAAAGAAGGGTACCTGACAGATGATTTTAACAAAAATATTAATTCCAGAAAAATAAAAAATTCTGGTCATTGAAAGCTGAATAGCAATTTAAACTGTAGTCTTCAACAGTCCAGAAAAGAAATCTGCACCTGCAGAAATCCAAGCTGAACAATTTAACCATTCTGTCAAACGTTTGCAGGGTAATATAATGAGTGCATTAGAAATTCCCATTCCTTTGGTGCAAAGGCACTGGCACTGATGTCAGTGAGAGTGAGGGTCTGGGATCTGGGGCAAACATTAGAGAGAAAACTGCAAATGCTACCAACTATTTGGCAAAACAAGGTGATGGGTTCACTTGGACCAGGCCTAAGTACTAAGCCTCAGTGAAAATCAGAGCAGGGCATGAAAATTCCATCCACAAGGAGCAGTTACCAAAATTATTCCTGACTAACAGAAATAATTGTAAATATGTGGCTTTCTCACTGTGTTAATGATGACAAATTATCCACATTGTCATCTGCTGCCATATGTTCTCTGGGTCTGTATCTCTGCTTCTGTGAAAAAGTCTGTTAGGGCAGGAGGACTAAAATGAAAATGGAGGGTTTGTTTATTTTTTCACCCTAGAAGAGTTTATAAAGCCATGCTTTATATTTCTTTATAACATTTGTGTTATTTTGATTGTAATTGTAAGATAGAGATACCTTTCTAGCTTCAAACCAACATAGCTGTTCTATGTAATTTTTAAGACAAACAAACAAATACTGGCCCTTTCTTCATCTAGCTGCTTTTCTGGAAGTCTCAGGTATCTGCCCCTCTGGACAAGTTTCAGTTGTACTGACAGTGCTGGTGAATTTACCAAGTGCACCCAGAATTCTTCCTCACTCACACTCAATAGAGTGAGTTAATTACTTCACTTTGTTTGTTTTTACCTGCCCAGATTTGTGGAGCAGCAGGAGAGGCAGACAGACTGATGGCAGCATCCACACTGACACTCAAAAAAACCCCCAGCATGTAACAACATAGGAAAGAATGCAGAGAAATTAAAGAAATAAGAAGATAAATAAAGAAATGCAGAGAATAACTCAGTGGAAGTGCTTGGTCCACTGACAGCAAGAAACTCAGCAGGTGGACAAAACATTAAGGCCTATAAACATGTAAATGAAATGTAAATGTTTCATGACAAACTATAAATTAAACCATTTCCTCAGAAGGAACTGGGAATTCATCTGGGGTGTCTGAATAAAAACAAAACACAGAAACAGATAAGGAAAATAAAAGATTTGTGGAAAAGACAGACCTGTTTGAAGAGGACACAAATAGATTGAGTTATGGGAGAGGGATGTAGAATTATAGCACAGAGAAAGTCTATTTGGGACCCTACTCAACTTACTCAAGATGAGATAATTTTTAACAGTAATGAAAGGCAATCAAGACATTGAAACAAACCTTATTTTACTGCAGGCTTTGAGAAATGGTGCAGATTCTTGCCACAATCTATCAGGGGTAAAATATTGATGTGGCATTTATGTAAGCAATTTATAAAAAATAAATATAAAAAAATTAATCCTATAAATATATAAAAAATAATTTTGCACTGATTATAATTTTTTATACAACAACAAAACCTAAGGAGGATTAGAACAAATCCTTTTTTGCTTATATATTCTTTCATGCTTCTGTAAAAACTGCTCTCTTGGTTGTGAGTTATACCAGGTAAACCTTCCCTGCAGACCTCTGAGACTCTTCTTGTTTCTCAAAATCTTTCATGCCTCATACATATTTTGATTTTTCTAGTGATTTTTAGTTTTGGAATTTCCTCTGGAGGTCATTACATTGTTCTCCAGAAGTCAGGGTGATTCAGAATCCACTGTGTAAAATTAGAGGAAACTCCCAACTCATCAAGAAAAACTGTCAGTAAAATGGAGTAAGTTTATTGGATTAGCCTGGCTGTCCTCACAGATGTTGAATGTCAGGTATGAGGGGAAAATTGAATTCTGAAATGCTGGGAAATGAAATTCTTTTCAACTGAGATGCAGTTGACAAACCACACCTCACCACAGCCACGTTGCTTTAAGGAGAAAGACTGAGCATTGTCACCACCATCAGTGTAAAACTGATGTTGTAGGCCAGCCATGAGCCCATACTATAAACACATAAAGTTTATGCCTGTTACTGAATTAAATTATATTAATATAAGCAAAGTAATCTTTATGGCTCTGTGTTAGATGTTCTCACCAGTTTCTGTATGAACTTTAACAGGTAAATAGCAGACATAGGAAAATGTTAGTTATACCTCCTAATCTAAAAGCTGTGTTTCTAGGTAGTCACTCAGCTTGAAAAAAGCAAAAAAATATGTTCTCACAAGCAAGAATCCAACACTTTTAATAAAAATATGGACTATTTTTGAGGAGAGGACACATACATGTGGGATTTTTGTACTGAAACTTGCCTAAATGCTGCAGTTTGAACCCAAACTCAGAAGGAACTTCATTTTCTCATCTCAGTTTCAATAGAACTGGTCTTAAAAAAGGATTACAGTACAAGGAGAGAAAGTCTACAAGGAAAACCTTCAGCAGGAAACCCTGATTTCATATTCCATAATGCATTTTATAGTGTAGAAAGTTGCTGTTAGATTCCTAGCAAAAAAATGTCTTATTTTGGATGTCAACATTAAACCTGCAACGCAGAGGAGAGGCAAGAGGAAATAAGAGTTAATTTTGGTTTGTTTGCTTTAAAGCCACTCAGCAAACCATGGAGACATGCTTTTGCAGAGAAAAAAAAAAAAAAAAAAGACATTTTTGCAGGCATAAAAAAGTTAAAAAGCACTCCACATCTCCTTGCTAAGGACTGAATTATCTTAATTTCTTGTGTCTCTAAGTCTTGGCCTTTTCATTTTGTGGAGGGTTACTGAGAAAATGGCAAAGGCAGACTGGTTTCCACTTGTAGCACAAACATGCCAAAGCCTTTGCAGGAAAACACCTTTAATGGTGTCTAGACAGGCAGCTTAATGAAACACTCTAGGGCCTTGTTTCAGCATTAAGCTCAGGCACAATATTTAATATATATATATATATATATAAAATAACTGCATGCTTACAGTGCTGCCAATATTAAAATATTTTGCTAGCTCAGGACTTCAGCTGACACTAAATGACCTCTGGCTAAGCAGCACTTTGCTGTAAACCACTGAACATATAGTCTAAACTGCTATAAAATACTGTAACCTTAATAAAAACATGTACCATAAATAATAAAATCTTGCATAAAGAGACACCCCTTCTTTTATTTATTTATTTTTTTTTGTTGTGTTTTTGATGTTGGGTTTTTGTTTCTTTGCATTTTTTACCTAAGTGCCAGGTACTGATAGCAAAGATGATGTGAAATTCTAAGTGGAAACCATGATGTGCTAAACACTTCTCAGGGGCAGCCCTAAACCTTTAATAGTTGGAACAGAGATATTTTGGAACATATTGTATTGGCATCCATGGCTATCGTTTATATTTTTATATTAAAATCCCTCTTCCCCATGACAAAAATTTACTCCCTGATCAGACCTGCCATAAGCAATTCAACACAGATACTCAAAATTAAAAAAGTAATTGATATACCAGTTAATACAGTGCAGAACATTACTACTAAGATTTCAGCAGCTGTGGGTTTCTGAATAAAATAACATGTCATATATTAGGAAAATATAATTCAGCTTTGGAAGAGGATGAGTGGGATGAGAAAGATGAGGGACAGAGACTAAGAAGAGACTTTTTGGTAGGCAATTTAAATTGAAATAAAAATTTCTGTTTGGAGATGGTCAGGGCTTTCAGAAAAAAAATAAACAGCAAGATAATTTTCTTGTTTGAAATTGACAGAAATAAATTCTCAGGTGACTTCTAAAGTTGAACAGCAACAAACAAAATTGGCTCTAGTCTTTGATCTCTTGCCTTTAGAGGTGGGAAAGCTAGTTGCTCTGATTATTAATCTTAATAAATTGTTCCATTTAGCTTATTCGGAATACTAAATTAGGATTTTATTTAGAATACTTAAAGAACAGCAGAGCTACACATGACTTCTGATAATTCTGGAGTATTATGGGCTTTTTAAAACCTCTGATGAGAAAGCAGAAGTGATATATGCTAGAGAGAAATTTAGTTAAGACTCATGACATCACTTTTATCTTCACTCTGTTTTTACTACCATTCTTTACTATGGTTGTAATGCTTTTTAAAACTATATGAGTCCAGGAACATTCAGGAAAACATAAACTATGTATTTTATCCTAGGAAATATAATGTAAAGGAGAAAAAATATGTCTTTGGGACCTTATCTCCATCCACTGCAACCCTATTGCCAGATGAGATCACTTGGCAGGTTTGTTTGTTGGACTGAGACATATTTTCTTTAGATAAATTAAGGCTGTTACTTCTCAGTGCTTTGAATGAGTATCCTGATGACCAAATTCCTTTCTGAGATAAAAACTATATTATTGTATTCTCAAATCAGCAATATTGATGAACTCTTTCTCCTCAAGAAGTTCTTTTTCTTGAGAATGCTTTGAATAACGTAAATAGCATAAATTACTTTTCCCCACACAACAGACTCCTCTCATTCTTTACATTGGCAGATGTGAAGATGATGTGAAGGTGCTCATCGAGTTGTGTGAGATAAATTAAAAATAAAATACTTTTCTTGCCTTCCTCAGATGCTCTTGCTGTGTGGTTTGCACTATGTCCATTTGCAGAGGTCATTTAGTGGATGCCTGTGCCCTCATCACTGACATTGGATGTTGAGTGCTGTGTAGCACACTGTGTGTGAATTTTTGTCACCTTTTTTTCAGTCTGTCATAACTAATTCAAAGTCAGAGTAATCATAAAGGTTTCTGTAGCAACATTCACTTAACACGTCAACTATTTTGATAGTAGGTGAAGTCTCTAATGCCACAGTGGCTCATCAGAGAGAAGTCAGCATTAAACTTCACAGGGCTAGTCAGGAGGGCAGTGGTTCACTACAAACAAATTAACTCAAGCTATATAAAGAAATCTTCTTTAGAAAAAAGCCCAAAACAACCCCGTCCTACTACATTCCAAGTGTGTCTCACTGCAGATGGGCTCCTCTGGTGCAGACAGCAAGGCTGCCACCTGCATATTACCTGTATATTGAGAAAGGTCTTACAGAAGGTGACATATATCCCTGCCTTTAGCCCTGAGCCCCAGTTAATGATGCAGGGCCTCTAATTAATGTGCTAAAATAATACTGAACTTGAGGCCTGTGGGGATGTGGCTGGAACAAGGCCAAAGATGCAGGCAGGGGTTAATGAGCACAGGACCAATCTTCATGTCTTCCTGGGGGGCTGCCCTGAGCTTCCTCTTGTCTGCCAGGGTTTACAAATATTTTGGGTCCTTGCCATGCATGACAAGGGATTATAAAGTTTAATCCTATGGATAAGTGGCATGGATAAATGATGTATCTGTGAAGGTAAGTATGTCCCTGCTGTGAAACTATACACATGAAAACTCAAGGAAAACATGCCATTACTTTTAAGGGTGAAAACAGAGATTACTTGCAATGCATATTCACCTGCTGAAGCCAGAAAAGGACTGAGAGGCAGCCAAGAGTGGTCCAGTTTTGGAGGGAAAAAAAAAATCCACATTAAAAGAGATTTTGAAGCAGATAGCAAGTGGATTCCAACTGTGCTATCATCCAGAAAGATGTTGTTAGATTAGGAACTTGTTTTAAAAGCCTGGGTACAATATTGCTGCTGCAATATGTGTGCAAATGAAGTGTGTCACAAACCAAACATGTTTACAGCATTATCAAGGTATTGGACAAAAATGAGATGTTGTAAATAATCTCAGGGATCATTCCCAATGAGCTGTGCATTGCTTGCACTGCATTTCAACTAATTTATATTATTACATGCTCTCATTTTTTTCTCATGTCTACCTTTATGCTCAGTAAGTTTGTGTAGCCAAAAGAACTCTGTAGGAGGAAAAAAAAAAATACATTTTTGATTTCCTGACAAATTGTGGAAGGTAAAAAGGTGCTCAGTTTGAGAAGGAAGGCCAAAAAGGTTTATTCATTGCTGGCTGGACATTATTTTCCCATGGAAGAGACACTGCTTCAGTGCCACTGCTTGTGTCATGCTCAGCTTTCTCCAAGCAAAGTGGAACCTGCTGGCTCTCAAGCACAGTGGGCTGATGTGCCTTCAGAAAGCAAAATTTGGATGAAGCTCTGACTCTACTGATTTCAGAATATATTCAATTTGGAGCTTAATGGGTATTGGAAGAAAGTGTAGCAATGTTCTGAAAAAAAAATACCTGTTAATCATGGTGCCATCAGGATACCAGTGATGCTGTCAAAGAAAGCAGAAATGTTTTCTCTTGCTTCCAGTATTGTGTTATAAACACAGAGGCCAAATAGCCCATTTTTTAAAGAAAAATTTAGAAAATAAAAGAGCTGATCCACACTGCCCATGACCCTCCACATATTAATGTGGCTTTTTGGTTTTCAAAGCTGAGGGCATTTTCCTCCAGGGATGTTTGGGTGCAGAAGCAGTTATCCCAGCACTGCAGAGGGGCAGGGGATGTGGCAGTGGTTGGGGCAGGTAGAATATTCTTCTTCAGCTAATTTTATTTGCAGCCAGAGCATTTCACTGAAACTCTACCTGCTGGATGTGGTCTTCACTTGTTGAACTTTGGCTCTAACAGAATCAGAAAATAAAAATCAATGCACGACAAAAAAAACAAACAACAAACCAAACAACAAAACAAATCAGAAAAACAAACAGCAAAAAAACACCAATCAACAAAAACCCCACAAATAAAACAAAAAACAACAACAAAAAGACCAACCAACCAAATAAACAAAAAAGCCCAGCAGCATATTTGAGATATTTATTTTATGCCTAAATGAAAAAGCTCTGGTTTGCAAGAAAACTTTCTTAGTATGTGTTGAGCTGCAGATCTCATCCATACCAACCATACAGATACCATCCATACCAACCTGCTGCTACCGTGCACTGCACTGATGTGCTGGGGAGGGCAGGGAGGAGCTGAGGCTTCAGCAGTCCTCCTCCAGCAGGGTGGTGCTATGAGCTTATAGATACCTGAAATACACAGCAGAGCTGAATTTATACCTGAAATGATCTCCGAGTGTGGATGCATGGGTGACCATGCCGCTCTGCCTGCAGGGCTGCAGGTGCAGAGTGTGACCAGCACCGAAGGGCTGCTCACATCCATCCTGCCCATCTCTGTGTTAAGCGGAGAGGGGTTTTTTTTTCTCCTCAGGGCGCAGCCGGAATGCCAGCATCCCTCCTGGGCAAGAGGCAGGCGGCAGCACCCGTTCGTCTGCGGCGGGTTTCCGATGGGGAGCCGGAGGTTTGGGATTTGCATAGAGCGTTCCCAGCATGCCGTGCAGCTGCTGGGGCCCAAAGAGAAAGAACCACTTTATATGTATTAAAAACATTGTTGAAGTGAGGTAGCAGCTCTGTTGCTCTGAGATGAGAAAACCATAATAATTTGATTTCATAAAAAAAAAACACTGTAGTGCTACTCACCATACTCTGAAAATATTTTAAATCCAGAGCTATAAATGCGTAGTGAGAGCAGCAGGGTTTTGGCTGGTCCGATGGCAGTGGTATTTATGATTAATTGATCACAGTCAGTTACAGATTTCTTTGTTCTTTCTCCACTCCTACTGCTGCACTTGACTAGTCTTTTGCTGCCGAAACTCGGCATATTTTGAATATCAAATATTATATAAATAACGTTTGCATAGAGCTCTAACAGGCAGGACAAAGCAGGGATGCAGCTGCCCAAAGTGGGGAATATTTCCAGCCCTGCACATATCATTCAACCAGCTTCACCCTGCTGCTGTTTTTTCAAGTGTTTTAGTGACTTTCTCACTTTTATCCTGTTCCCTTTAATTTGTAAGCTGTCTTGTCTTTTTTGTTAGTGCCTGATTTTCCAGAATAAATGACTATGGAGTGAAGAATATATCTTTTTTTAATCTTAATCCCTCATGAAATATGCTTTCTTCTTTCAATCTCTTTGAGAAGCCAGTGCCAGCTACTTGATTTTTCCCCGTTGTTAACAACACAGGCACTGTTCTTCAGAGGTATTTAAAGTGCAATGATAGTTAAAAGGGGGCAGAGGAGGAAAGAGGAGTCACCTGAGATTCTGTTTAATTATATGGTTTTCATTTCTAATTCATCATGCTTACAAGCATGCTTTTCACAGATTAATGAAACTGAATTGTCAAAATGATGAATAAAAAAAATTACATGATGATTGCCTAAATGTTTCACATCAAAAATACACTAATTTCTGCTTTAGGTGCTGCAAGCAAACGTGTCATTTGATTATTAGAGAAGACAACAAGTCAGCAAGGTGGAGCCCCTTGTTTTATGCAGAAAGGTACTTAATTTTTGGTTGCCATGAGCATCCAATATTATTTGATGATCATTTCCCACAGCTTGTGGCCTCAAGCCATCTGAGGGCCCCCCCCTTTCTAGACTGAGGGGTTATGTGCTGGGGTTTGAAGTTAACTGTGAGGTATTTGTGCTGAGAGGAATATATCCTCACCCTCAGCAGATTCATTTTCCTCTAGGTTCTTTATGTATTTTCTCATTTATTTGAAATCTCTTTATTGTTCAGTTATTGAAGCCTGCTGGCTAAAATGCTATTCTTCTTGATTACCTTTACTTTCCCATTCCCCTTTGGTTTTTCCCACTGCCTTCCTTTCATCTACATCTACCACAGAAATGCCTTAGAGCCTCAAAAACACCCAGCATGTGCACCCAGCTGCAGAGGCTACACTGGACTGCACATTCCCATCCCTGTCTCCACAGCTCCTGCCCTGTGTCCACAGGCTGAAGGTGCCAAGGCAGTTGGAGCTGGTGCTGATGTGATGCAACTGCACCACAAAGCTCTGCAGGCACAGCCCTAGAAATCAAGAGCCTGAATGCTGACAGAGAATTCTATCTATTTATTTCCCTCCCTTCAGGATTTTCTTTACCAGATCCCAGTTTCCTCTCTCCAGATATTTCACTATATGCCTTCTCCAAGAGTGCTGAAGATTTTTCTTATTGAGGGCCAAAGACAGCCTTCCAAGTATAAATATATTCATATTTAACTTAGCACTGTTAACACAATAATAACTGTGCTGCCTTTCCCCTCCCAGCAGTGGGTGCAACGTGTAACCACTTCT